>JAVTVY010010135.1:0-45649 GCA_036873755.1 Hanleya hanleyi
GGGATGAGCTTGAACACCCGCCTGCGGGAGCGGCGGCGGGAGCGAGCGGCCCGTCTGACGATCGTCCGCGAGATCCGCCGGTTGGCGCTCAATGGAACGACGTGGGGCCGGGGTTGGCAGCTCAATGGACCGACGTGGGTCCTCGGTTGGCTCCTCTTTCTTTTTCTGTTCGAACGACCCCGAATCTCCGCCATATCTTCGTCAAACTCCTCATCTGTAAGGCGCGGCTGCTTAAGAGCAGCTATGCTTTCCACAAAGACCTCGGGGGTAATCACCCCTTGTCGAAGTAGCTTTGCCAAGTTCTTTACTGTAGCAGCTATGGTTGTCATTTCGCATTGGTATATGCTAAAGTAAAGACTTCTCTAAATGGGATACTACAGAGGGATCAACTGCAGCCAGACGTCGAAACTCGGCCTGAAAGATCCTTTGCTTCTGCTGCCAGGCCTTAACATTTTCGTTCACATATCCGCAGCCTTTGCACAGTGAGAAACGGTTAAAAACACCCACTCCGCACCTGAGGCAGGGCGTTGTGCCACTACCCCTCCGGAGCACAGCAAGGTGAACCTTACAGTAATCCCCCAGGCATCTCCGACCACATAGCTCCGTGGAGCTTAACCTAAGCCACTGGCATGTGAGTTTACCCTTCATTGCACCTCTGGTATACTCATTGCAATCAGTATCTAAAAGGAGCGCCCCCTCTCTCTCGGTCCAATCACTCAGCATCAACTCGGCCACCACTCGGCAACCACTCGACGACCACTCGGCATCCACTCGTCAACCACTCACCATCCACTCGTAAACCACTCGACACGGCCACCACTCGACATCCACTCGGCCACCACTCGGCCACCACTCGGCATCCAAAGTGGTCCAGAACCCGAAGTTTTTCTGACCTGGTAAACTGACGAGGTGCGCAGAAAAAAGTTAGCCAGAACCCCTATCGTGTATACTACTCCTTTGCCACGCAACTCTGGCATGACTCTTGCTCCTTTCAAACATAGCTTTGCGTTTTCCAGTTGGATACCCACAGCTACATAGGCAATCTATACGCCCAGGAACGTAGACAAATGTACAAAAGAAAAAGCATTAAAAAAGTTGGAATATGAGGACAACTCCTGGCAAGCTGGTAACGAGTTATTTACAAAGTGATGAACATGTCCAATTTATTTTGTACTAACGTTATCGTCAATTATAACCTTGTTATTGGATGCCAATTGTTCACGGTCTCGGTTCATGTTATACTGCAAATACGAATCGATAAAATTAAAACTAACGAAAACTCTTGCGTTCTCGCCGAGCCTGGAACATATTCATTCTGTCAAATGTCTGGCTGGTTACTACCGGTGTATGAGATTTCCTCGAACCGCGATAGACAACATTTCTAGATGAGAGCTCGGACCAAGTAGACGAGCAACAGAATATTCTGTGAGTTCCCTTTTGGGGACGGTGATATATAATCCAATTTTGAAGTAACTTTACCAGAACTGTTTGATAAAATGTATATATGTCATGAAACGTTGTATATTTTAAACATGTTTCCATGTATGAACGAATTGTTTTTCGAATTAATTTTACAATATTGTAACAAGATATCTTACGATAATTAGGGTGTACTGAATCCGAATTTGTTGGGTATGAAGAAATCATTTGAAAATAAAATGGCAAATTAGCCCACACAACCAAACGTGTATCTGAGATGAGCTGGATCTCACCTTGATCGAAGGAGGGGACATATACCTCCTGAAAGTCTTTGATACCCTTCGGAGTACAGAGATGAGCCTTCCGCACTACATTTCTGACACTTACTCTAGTCTCTTGAATGCAGACTTCCAATGTTTGTCGTGATTACATCACAGTGACGTCATAGATACAGCTAGAATTTTAGATCGATTGTTTTACTTTTTTGCATTTTATTTTGAATATGCTTATTTTCTTTCAGGCTATCCATTTTGTTCGCTATGGTTTAAAGGATGAAGAAAATGACAGTATGCACGAGGACTACGTGTACATGTTCATCAAACCCGAAGGAGATAGAGGACATGAACCGGTAAATACGTTGTGAACCTGCATGAAATATAATTCGCCGTATTAGAAAATATATCTAGCGCAAGCCATTGCGCGTTTTTGGTCACCCAGGCTCCTTTCCATAAACTCTGATTTCGTCTTGGAGCATTCTGGTCAATGTACAGCATATTTCATATTTGCGTATGTGCTTCGATGGGAAAGATAGTGCTCAAAGACTCATTTTCTCCGCCATTTGGTATATGTGATAAATGATTCCGATAATATGAAGTGATTAAAACTTCGATTATAATGTACATGTAATCAATCTGTTGTTTAGAAATGCCGTAAATTAGAGGAGATGAGAGAAATACAGCCATTTAAACTTCACATTGGTTGGTCCAGGCGAAAGGTTATATGGAGGACAATGAGCTTTTGGAATGTAAGTCGGAGTTGTCGAAAAGAGTAATTTCAACAAATACCCACACAAAATAAGTGCTCAATATTTCTCAAGAATTCAAGAAGTTGCCATTATGGTTCGTGCAGCCTCCCCTTAGGGTCTGTACAACCGGTCGAACTGATCATGTTGATAACAAATCCAAGGTTCGAAATTCCATTGAAATTGATAGGATTTCGCCGAGAAAGCATGAAAGTTCCATCATGTTCCATGTTGACTCAAAGTTTCAATAAAAAATACCCTGTTTTGATTGGCCTGTTGAGAACATTGGAGGAACGTTCAGCCAATCAGCGAGTTTCTGTAATGAAGCACATACGATATTAGAATCAGAGTAATGTAAATTATCTGACTGATATAGGGATCTCGGGCTGATACCAGTGTCGATATGGAAATGGATATACAATAATCTATAATTATCACAATAAAGTAACGGGTAAGGCAGTTGAGGATAACCAGTATATGCCGTACCACTTCGGGTGTACCGAACTTGAGATCAACGCGCTCATTCTCTTTTCGATATCAGTATATAAAGCCCCATATACCTTAGATTTCGAGGCATGAATGTGAGGCCCGAGTTGAAAGCGAGGTTGAGTTGAGCCGTGACCACGATATATAGTAGAGAAAAAAAAACAATATTCGATAAACTCCAAATATATGCGCATATTAGTGACACTGATAGCCTATTTGATCTGTGTTGTATTATTTGGCTACTTGTCTTCCCTTTCCATCTTTAAAGATGTATGCATGAGCTTTTTGTGTTGAGACGTTTTGAAGTGCATTCTGCTGTGTTTATTTAGACATGGATCTGTACCTTTACAAGAATGATCAGAGCTTTCACGCACGTCCAATCATAGACCAGAGAGACGATTATAATTTTGCCATAGTCAACCAGTCATTTCTGATAGCAATATTTTCAGAAAGATCTGCATACGGCATATACATATCTCGCCTGTTAGAATTTGCTAGATCATCTGCGGACTGTGACGGTTTTAATCAACTCAAACATGTCGAACAAGGTTTATACTACCAAACGCCTCCATTCCCAGAAGCTCTCCCAAATTCTATGATGAATATCATACATTTACGACAAAAAAAGATCGTAGCATGCAATACCTCCGGCTCAACGTTTTGTAACCTGTGTCGAATTCCGCCTAACCAGGGGCTAATGTCTGTTTGAATATCATTTGTTTTACAGCTCCATGGTGTCTAAATGAACAGATACAATCAAAGGGCGTAACAGATACATACTGTGAAATTCATTTTTTGAATAAAGAATAATGATCAGTGAATAGGATTTCATGTTCTTGAACTTTTTTTTAATATTGTTTTCATTCCTTTTCATATTTTTGGTTAAATTCATACAATAATAATAATAATTCAATACCATTGTAGATAATTATACTATTAGAAACGTATGTACATACTACTACCATATATTAATATCCTCACTCACACATGGTGCCACTCTCACAGCCATACCCTTCATGTACCCCATGCATTCCAAATTTCTAACACAGCACAAGTTATTCCAGTGTTTTAAAATAATTTTCAAATAAACACCATCTCTTATCAAACATACTAATATTATTTATGATATTGGCGATATATTTTTCTGCAGTGTAGTGATTACAAAAAATATTAATAAGTGCCATAATATGAACACGCTTCGCAGGTCTAGTTTTAAAGATATATCTCTTTGCTAGCAACATGAATGTGTTCATTAGACACTGGTCTTTACCCCAACATAAAATTATTTTATCGTCGGATATCTGACCCTTCATCTTAATTTGGCGTGCAATACTGTCCATTGTTTGATATATCATTAAAGCATCTACCTCTCTTTTCTTGCCTTACCAAGGTTTGAAAATAAATAGTTAGTATGGGAGATTCCTTCTGTATAGTGCAGAATTCTGTCTTAATTCGTTTCAACTAGTCTTTAGGTATATTGTTAATAAGTCGGCTATAGTCCAAGTAAGTACCATTTATGTTATATCTTTTCTTCAATTCAGAGAAATTTAATATATTGCCATTTGAGTCCATTAAATCTCGTATATGTTCGATTTGTCTGTTATACCAGTTTCCGATAAAATATGATGGGTTGAATTGTACCAAAGTGGTTCGTCAAATATATCAGTTGCATGTCTTCTTTTATTTTTTTCTGGAGAACACCCCAAGCACTGAGTACATGTACGTCTTTCCAGAATGGATTATTGAGTTTTTGCATGATAACTTTCACGTATTCTGCTCCCGTATTACATAGTTTTTCAAAGCTTTCCGATTCAAATAATTGTAACCATCTTTGACTCTTAAATATTAGGCGCCGCATCCAAGAGATCTTGATAGATTGAATGAATGGTATAAGATTGATCATTCTCAAGCTTCCAAACTGTTATTATCATTCTTTTAATTCTACCGGGACCATCATTCCACAAGAATTTGTACAGCAATGAATTGAGATCCGTTTTTACTTTTTCAGGTGGATATGGTAAGGCAAGGAAAAGGTGTATCAATTTAGATAGAGCAAGTGATTTTATAATTGTAATTTTTCCCAATAGTGTCAGATTTCTGCGCCTCCATTTTTGAAGTTTTTTCTTCAGATCATTTAGCGAGATAGTTGATTTTCCAGATATCGTGAAAATTGAATGTGGAGAAGTTGATACCCAATACAGTAAAGTCATTTACCCAGTCAAGCTTTATATCAGCGCACAGCTTTAAATTCGAACCAGATAGGGATCCTATCCAAATAACTTTCGTTTTCTCAGTATTAATTTAAGGCCTGAATATCTATATAATAGTGTAATACATTTTATTGCCTCTTTTAAGGAGACTTCTGAAACGTCAAGAATTAGCTGAGTGTCATCGGCGTATTTACTGATCTTAAACTCGGTTCCGCCAACATTTATTCCATTAATATTTTTATTATTTCTCATCATACTGCCAAGCACTTCCGCGCATAACAGAAAAATATACGGCGAAATAGGGTCTCCTTGCCGACAACCACGATGTAATGTAAAGAATGAGGAGAGATTACCATTCTGAATGACGCAAGTACTTATATTAGTGAAAAATAATTTAATTCATTTTTGAAATTTTCCCTAAAATTTAGGGATTTCACTACCTCGTGGATAAAGTCCCAAGAAACAGAGCCGAATGCTTTTTCAAAATCAATAGATAATAGAAAAGCGAGTATTTCTCTATCTTTTGTTTCAAATAGTAGATCATATAAAATTCGTGTATTTTCTCCAATAGATATTTTCTCCTAGATGAACTCCTTCTGGTCTTCGTTAACCAATTTATCAAGTACAGTCTTACTATATTTGGAATACATGCACTGATTAATTTATAACTTACGTTTAACAATGTAATTGGGCGCCAGTTTTTCATAAAGTTTCTGGCCTTATTTGATTTTTGTAGATAGGTTATCACCCATTGTTTCCGAGATTATTCCCCCTTCGAAACCCTAAGTTTATTGATCTCAAGATCAAATCTTTCTTGAATTTCATTTTGTCTTGCTGGCATCATTGAAAACTGTATGTCGCTTCTTTCCTGTATGGAACCATCTTGCATTTTATTATTTTTATTTCATACACATTTGGAACTGGCGCTAACAGTCATACGAAATAGGTATTTCAATTGTTGACTCAGAAATCCTTGTATGGACGATGACTGAATATTGAATGTCGGATCTCAGGCTTGCTATGTTAAAACTGCAGTCCTAGTTGACAGACTAGTTCATAGGTTTGTGAATTTCAGGAACAGGAATATTGGTTTCGCTTTAGCTGCTTTTGTGCCATCCAAAATATAAGACGTAGTCTCCATTAATGTCTTAATCTAATTGTGCGAAGGTACTAGATTTACAGAGAGATGGACGATCAATAGGTTTTAGAGGCTTTATGGTGGTTACAGGGTTTAGGGTCAGATATGTAGTTGATTTGGCGTACGGGGTGCAGGTAACTGGGCTAGACATGTCCGGAAGTAGTGGGTTTACCATGGCTTTGGTGGACAGAGTCGTATTCCAGGGATTTTTGACAAACTTGAACAGGAAATGAGGCGAATTATTGAGGAAGTGGGTGATATGTTTGGAGAGAGTAAGGGTGAGTTAGTAGTGCTCACAGCAAAGGCGATACAGATCAAACCTGAGGTGGCAGAAATGGTTAGAGGATTGAACATTCAACGCAGATATAAACAATACTAGAGGCAATAAGTCGTCAGCGGGGGTGAGGTAGCCTCTCGGGATTAGCAGTAAGGCCAATTAGTAATGTGGAGACCGACCTCTTTCCCGGCAGCTAGGTTGTGAGGAGGAGGTGGCCATGAAACATTTTTAAGGAGACAATATCCCCAAGGTGACACCGATAGTGCTGGCGATTGTCCACTGGCAATTATGTATCCGTTCCTACTCGTATATCTCAGCAGACATGGCCATGTGGTGAGATTTGTTTGGTACTGCATTATATGCAGTTCAGCGGAAGAGAGACAGTGGGGATTTGCTAGATGTGTCGGCCCTGGATATTGATGAGAGTAGCATCGATCACAGCGTACACTCGTCCAGGTCTAGATCAGTTAACCATATCTGGTCTGGGCTTTTTCGGGCCAGCCGTGGGGGGGGGGGACGAAATGGTCCCCCTAATTATTTTTCTTACCCCTTGAGCTGGCGGGGGGCTGAAAATTACCACACTATGATCTAAGAAGGTCACTTTAATGACATCACAGTGACGGCATGTTTTGGTCGATTTTTCGGTCGGATTTTTCAATTTTTGTATTCATGCAATTTCTTCGCAAACAATGCATGATAAATTAGTAAATATTAATGTGATGCGAAATGAAATAGTTTTTGCCCACTTTTCGTCGCGGAAAGCAAAAATTGTGAAGAAATATGACAAAAACATCAATTTTCTGATACCCCACGTGGCCGCCATCTTGAATTTACCCATGATCCTCTGCTCAAAATGACCCTAATAGGATAAACTATAAAGTCACGGAGTTTCTGCACTGTTTTTGTGTCGTTCCGGAGATAGCACAGAAAGTTTGCTAAGCAGGCCATTTCGCCTCCCCCCCCGCACCAAAAGCCAAATAGGGTTAAATGGCAAGTATCCCGAGTATACAGCCGTAGCAACAGTCACTCGCTTCCAAAAGCCCTGGTGTTCGCTGGAACGGCAGAGGACTGGCTGTCTCATCGGGATAAATTTAAATTGAAGGTCACAATTAGATAGTGGAAATTCCCTTGGAAGACTAACAGAGAGTGTGTATGGAAAGACCATTGGAAACTTACCCGGAAAATGTTATGACTTTTCCAGAATTTTTATCATACCCTATTCGATTGACTGATGCATTTCAGGGTATGTCCAGCATGGGAATGTTGATAAGATATTAAAGATTTGCCTTGTACTGCATATAGTGGCTGCAACCTTGCTTCAAGATCTTCTGTTGCTAAGGTCAGATTTCTTGTCGCCTCATGGGTGTGTGGTTGATTTTAGGGACAAGGGTTTGGTTGGGGTAATAAGGGTCTTGGCTATCTCAAATCAGGAGGAAGTTTTGAGATACATTTGGCCATACATCTAGGCTACACTTAATTCCGCTTAAGCCGGTGCCCAGGGCATGTGGTTACTTCACAGTTTCCACATGAAACGCTGCAATAAAAGCGCCGCTGACGATATCAAAGCTACGTCCTAGGATCCTCCGTATTCTAGCCTGAATATGGGGTGCCATCTGGTTCGTTAGTTTCCCTAACCTCTTACTTATTTTATTTATTATCTGTATATGCTTGGGATATGCAGGTGGACTGTTAATCTCACAGAGTCCCGCCCTCTGTGCATGCTATTTGACAAATCTATGTTTCTGTACATGGGAAATTTAGCGCACAATATCGGGCATTTAAGGTTAGATTTTCTGTGTATTTCTGCATTTACCATGTTCACCCCATGTTAAGGCGTTCTCTTCATCAGACGCCCTCGATGCTGGGGATTTCTGAGTATTCATGCAGTTACCATATTTACCCCATGTTGAGGCGCTTAATACATCAGAGGCGCTCGAAACTCATCCATTAACATCAGATATATCTAACTCCGATTAAGCCGGTGCTAGGAGCCGAGTGGTTACTTCTTAGTTTACACATAAACATCTGAAATAAAAGCGCGACTGAGGTACCAAGGCTACGTGAATCCTTCGTATTCTTATCTGAATGCGAGGTTTCGGAGAGCGGCTGTCCTGTGGAGTCACATGGTAGCCTTTCAGTCGCCAGACTTCGTCAATTTTGCATACCTGTAATTACATATTTCACTATCTGTATATAGTGGGATTCTGCTGATGGACTGTTAATCCCCGAGGACCGCCGTCTGTACATGTCATTCAACAAATACATGCTGGCTGGGAAATTTACAGCCTGACGCCTGGCATTACAGGTTACTTTCTCTAGGAATTCTTGCATATACCATGTTTACCTCATGTTGAAGCGTTTAATCCATTGGACGACCTCGATGCCTATCTTCTAACATCAGATGATTTATTGAGTTCAAATGATCTGCCATCACAGCTCCCAAGCGAGCGTATCACACAGCCCCTAGCCGGTGCTAGGGGTCGTGTGGTAACTTCATCTTTTCCACATGAACAACTGCAAGGTATCTGATCGCCACCACGTGGATTTGTGTCACTTGCGCATTCCTGATGTCTGAAAATATTTTAATTTTGAGCTCTAGGAATGCTTTGAGCTGGAGATCTGTGGAGGTTTGGCCATTTGTCATCTTGTTCCTTCACATTCCTTCTCCCGTGGGTCATTGTAGGGGAACATGTAGACCAGATCACCGTGCATCTGATGCGCACATATGCCACTGACCCTTTCTGCATTTGTCCATGTGTAGTTGCCGTGTATTTGGGATTGCCAGCTGCTGGGCGTTTCTATGTTACCGTCCGAGCAAACGTTTTTAGATATGCCTCAGTCTCGGGGTTTGAAGATTTTGCGAAGTAAAATTGACCAATTTGTATGTTAAGGTAACCATGTAGCCCGCGCATAGGTCTGACCTGCATATAATATTTTTATACTTCTGGGGCCGGTTGTTCGAAGCGCTATTAGCGCTAATCCAGGATTAAATCTGCCTAATCCAAGGTTTAAATGTAATACTCCGATTAACCTGTTGTTCGAAGCGCGATTACCTTAATACCGCTATTAAATATCCCTAATACGCGATTAAATTTAATACACCTCCGGGGGGTGTATTAACGACTATTAAATCGCTCGTGCACGATTAGCGAGACACGTGGATGAGTCTGGGCGAACCCGGAAGTGATAAAATTCTATGGGTCTTTCTCTTATTATTTCGAGAGCATTTCACCAGTTTTAACACTAGGCATGCGAAATGGAAGCTAAAACGTTAGTCCTTGAGTGTGTTCAAGTCTTGTGGACGTGGAAAATTTTACTGTTACAAACGATAGAACTTGATCCCTTCCAGTTTGAATCATGAAAGTCGTGTTGACAATGATCGTCTTGGTTCTCAACTTGAAAGTGAATTAATGTGTTATAAGCCTACCTTCTAGTCTAAATTTATTTAAACTTCCTCTCCAGAAAAGATCGTCACAGGGGCCTTCGTTTGTGTTTAATCTTTGAAAATCCCCCGATAAATCAGTCGACAAAGACGAAAAGGACAAGTGGGCACGCTGTTGACATCGTTATGGCCTTGACCTTGGTTTATTTTAAGGGAAACAACTCGTTATATTTTCTTTATTAAGTACTTCGAACTGGTTTCCTCCCTTTATTTGAAGGACTGCCATTCTTACTGGTTAGCCATGCAGGTCATAAATGTTTTAACCATAATTTAAATATTTGAGAGTTATAAGAGACTCGAGAGTGTAAATTTTTGAACAAATAATAGCAAACTACAAGCGGATATGAACTAAAATCTATAATACAACCAATAGAATCTGTAAAAAAAACCACTTCTCCCTCTTTTAAATAATAAAAATTCACAGTTTGTTCTGAAAATAATCGAATATCAATATTAGATTCATTTACTACTCGAAGTTGCATTAGAATTGGAAATGCAAAGCAAATAGCCTTACAGAATGTATTGAACCAGTTGCCTAGCTTTTGATTATGTTTCTTCTGTTTCCTGTGAAATATGACCATGCACCAACTTGGAAGAACCTAGTAAATGGTAGAAAATGCCATTAATTAAAAAATATATATTTAGCATTCAATATACATAAAAAATAGTTTCACCGTAAAATATATTTTATATGAAATGGAAAAAAAATTCCAAGGAAGAAAATATATTTCAACAAAATAGAAAATGTTCTTACCTGGGCAGAAAATACTTTTCATTGGATCGAAAAATATCTTTCACCTAATTAGAATTGAATGTTGAGAGCCACAGGAATATTCCACACCCTATACTGGATGCAGGGTGAGACTAATCTAGGATATCAAACATCATTATATCTGGGGAAACTAGACTGGGATATCGACCATCTTCATCTTCATTCTGTGTGCATGGGGAAACTAGACTTGTATAGCGAGCATCTTCATAGGGCATACATGGCCAGACTGGACTAGGATTCGAAACATATCATTCTGGATAGTGGGATTTGGATATCAGCCGGTGTCTTCATTCTGTATGCATGGCCAAACTATATCGAGATGACCATCTTAGTATGGCACACACAGTGCGACTAGGCAAGGATTTTGAACAGCTTCATTCTTTTGATTACATACACTAGACTTGAATATTAGCAGTCTCCATAGTGCATTTAGGAGTAGAGGAGACCGGAGTTTGAACTTTTTCAAGTATATCAGTGAGACTGCAATTGTTGTTATAATAGTCACTGTATAGATTCTACATCTAAAAGAGTTGGCCTATATTTTTGTTCTGGCATCATAAGTTGATACCAAGTATAGTCTTTCTCCATATATTAAAGCTAGGGGAATCGAGATAGTATCAGCTAGAAGTGATACCAAACATCACAATGTCATTGTGAAATCTTGTTATAGTTTGAGCTTGAACATCTACTCAAGACCACTCATGTTCAGTAGGATTCTGATAACATGACCAGATACAGTAACATATATGGTGTTATTTTGGAAAGACTTCAGTGTATGGAATTTGTTTACTAATGACTCGGATTTCCTCAACTTGTTGAATTTTCGTAAAAATTAAATACTGAACTGCAAACTTACTATTGTTCTCACCTCTATCATGTCTGTAGGCTATAAGAATTTTTTAACTCTCCATGTTAAAGTTTGCAAACTTGAAAACGTGTCCGAAATCAAAGTAATTTTACATATTTAAACATCTGGGGAGCATACAATGATACAAGACAAATATTCTAATATTCTTTATTTATTAATTTCTTGCAGGACACCACATTTTAGTAATGGAATATACAACATTACCATAACTAGCTGGCTACAATTTTTAGAAGAGCCAAACACTTTTTCAAAGTATTAAATATATTCCAACACATCTTTGTGCACCTTTAATTTTAAGGAGAAAATTTGATATACAATTTAAGAATTACGAATAATTGAACCAAGAAAATTTTGAGATTTTTGTTTTACTGTGCACGTTGTAGTAGTAATTTTTCAAGAGACTAACATGACTGAACAACATTTCCCACAAATATTTGACCATGAAAATATGATCAAGCCCCATGGCTTCAATATGATTGTGGTGGCCATAACCAGATGCATGTGGTGGAAATTTGGGGAGGAGAGCTATCCACCAAGAGATATTGTGTAAATAGCATCATACCTACTACTACATGTATCACTTAAATTGACCTTTAAAAAATGGGTCGAGATACTGTTTACTGTGTTTTATTGCGGTCAGTAAATGAAATCAACAGAGCTGCGAGTTGATTTTGAGGTGAGTGACCAGGGTGCGAAATAGCCCTTTGCCCGGGGCAACCTAAATTTCCTTTGGGCAACCAAATTCTGTCCAAATTGCAATGCATTTGGATGTGTTAGTTGCCCATGCTTGCCGAAGGGCAACTAGAATTTGTTTGTCTATTTCATACACTGGTGACCAATAATGTACCTTCCCAGTCAGATAATGGGAGTATTGCGTTGTGAGAACAAGGTGCTACACATCATTCCTGTATGATAGAACAGTAGCTTTAGTACAGAGTGGCCTATCTGCTTGATTTCACAATCATAATGTGGACAATCTCCTTTAAGGTTGTTGTTGTGGTTATATATGGTAAGAGGAATGTTGCAATATCTCAAAATAAACTTGCAGTGGAGATCTGATACCTTATGTAATCAATATATATTGTTGAGAGGCTTATTATATATGGTTGCTTTGTGAAATGTTTCTGTGAAAAAATTTGCATACTACCAAAATTATTTTAAGGGTCTTTCATTGTCGGATGTTGTTGTTGTTGTAACAGGATTGGTGTACCCCTCCAAGAAGTATCATTATCTTGAAATGAACAAATCACAACAACCTGACAATTTGTGCACATATTCTTCAGATTATCTTGATACAATACTAATCCAAATCGGTGAAAGTATCTGATAAAAAATAATGTGGGACATTTTTAACTGCGTCAATTTTGTACACAAGAGGTCACTTTTGACAAAAAATGTGTTCAAATGAGTACAGATTACAGCAAAACAGAATGAGCTTTTCTGGATATATCAGTTTGCAATAATTTCTGAGATATCAAATTCAGTACAAGAATTATGAATCATATCATCCGAATTGGCATGCCTCATGTAGCCATGATTAATGAGGAATAAATGTTTATCAAAATTGCATATATTAAAAATGATGACAAACAAGGCATTCTGGGTAGTTCTTATATGTTAATGAATTGAAATTTTGAATAAACAATTCTGTCAAATACATGTATGACATTTTGTGTACCAAATATTTGCAAAGATAAATACTGTTCTAAAATGATTCTTATCAAATAGCTTGACCAGATTTTCAGTAATATTCAATGAAGACAACCTAAGGTATATGTGTGTGTAAATGTTTAGCTTACTGTGGTTTGTTAATTTCAGATATTTTTGAGGAAGAGACAAATATTGTAACAACAACAACATCCCACTAAATGACCATTAATCAAAATCGCCTGAATTATATTTATGTGAAATTACAGCTCTCTGTGATCAGGTTGGAGATGAACTTCAATCAAGCTTTGTAGCTTTCATACACTACCTTGAACATGAAAATTTAGAACTCAAGGCCTTAATTAACCTTGAAACACAGAAAAATATGCTGAATACCTTGAAAACGAGAATTCCTGCCCTTGTTGTCAATTCATTTGTCAGGTTGTAGCTCAAACTTGTGCTGTCCTTTGCCATCGGGTGGTAAAATTAACCCCATCATAGCAATATATATTGATCATCCAAAAGGAAATTCTAAGTCTATTCAAGAAGTGTGAACAATAAGTTTGTCGAAGTAAAAAAAATTTAATTTTTTTTATCTGCATAGCTTCAGTGACACTGGAACTTATACGCCTTGAAAACAGGATCTATTACCTGGAAGAGACCTTGAAGAGAGTCAAGGTGTACAAACTCTGTTATTCAGCAATAAAAGAATATGTGGTACTCTTGTCCCTCATTATAGCGCTGAAGTTGGGAGACAAAAAATTAACCGCACTATATATAGGTGAGTCACACTGTAGCAGGTCTTCAATCATAACAACAGCATATATATTATGTCTGTATACTGGGAGACATATCAGTGGTAGGGCTATACTGAATCCAGCCTTATAATGAACCATGTTATAATGAGGGACAAGTATATTTTCTTAATAATCAATATGTTGTAACTTGTTATTTGAAAACATACCCATATATGTGTGTTACTAGAGATTTCAGAGTCAGTGGAGTATATATCATGCTACAGAATTGACAAAGTTGATTGGTGGAGATGACAGTGAATGTGTCACGCATCAATGATTAATCTGCACGGAATGAGTACTAGTCTACAGAACTTATTGTTTCAGATATCACAGTTCCACTTATGCCTAAAATTCTGTCAGCTCAAACTACCGTGAACGATTCATAGCCTAGGCTACTTCATCATGACACCTTGCCTTAACGGTGAAATGCGAAGGTTTTTAAATTCTCCATTTTACATTTAATATTGGTTGCATAAGGATAGAAATACCAGTATATCTACTTCACTTGGATTAATTTGAATTATCTTTTCTGCTAGGATCTTTTTGAAAGTTGGTACCCCTAGCCCAGCTGAGTTCAGATTTGCAAAACATCATCGCATATATCTTTTCTTGATTGTGACGTCACATCAGACCAGCCGCCTGGAGACTGAACGTTACTAGTGTTGACGAACGGCCAGGTGGTCTGATGTGACGTCACAAACCAGCGTCAAACATGGGCAGATAAGCGATGCAGATTTCATTTCTGAAATCGGCGGGGCTTGAGATACCAACTTCGAAGCACTTTTCAATAGCTACTAGAAGACAAAATACTTCAAATAAAATCAAATGAAGTAGTTAAGCTGATATTTCAATCATTAAATGGCCCATGAAGAATATAAAAAGGAAAATATGAAAACCTTTGCATTTCACCTTTAATAATCATTTGGAACCTCTTGTTTGGTTTATCATCGAATAGGGTATCAACTCAGAGAATATGTCTTGGATATCTCCATGTTACTAATTACATATTCTAGGAAAACGAAATAAAACATACTAGTTGTTGTTATCCTATATATTGTAACGGTCAACCTGTGCAACAATACTCCAATACTGTTACGCAGCTGATCGGTCAGGATGGCTGATTAATACGTTATACCAATCGCCATTATTATTTAATCAGTTCTGACACCACCGGAATATCCGGAATTTATACAGTTGACCGAGTATTCTTAATCAAGAATATCGGTAAGAATAATGCCGTTTTATGTTCAACTAGATCAAATTTTATTCCATCTGAATTAATATGTACATATCATACAAACTTCGATGCATGATAATAAAAGGCAAGTCTCTCGGGAACATTCGTGTTTTGTTGTTATTTCTTTATGATTCTTCTCCAACGCAGTCTCCGGTATAATTCGGTTTAGTACACTCGTTCCGTCTTTGTACCGTAGCATGTATTTTAAAGCTGATAATTCTGTCTGTCATCCAAGAGTAATAATCCAATCCCGGGATTCTGTGTTCACTAGTCTCCGGCGTAGATCTATGTGACGATCTGATATTGAAAGATCACCCGGGTTTTTATCTACGGGTGATATGTGCCATCGAGATCCAGATATTATTTTACGGATGATAGCTTATTGAAGAGAATCTGGATAAGTCTGAGTACTGTGTGATTATAATGAGTATTAAATCTTTTCCCATGAAGCTTTGGTGCAAATCACTAAATGAACGTCTCCTGTATTCTTGTCAGGCGTCAAATCTTGTTCTGTGAGATACCCGTCTTTTACTTTTGGGGTTACCCGGGTTTATAAATGCGGGTAGTGATATGCTGGCGTTGTTTCAACCCAATATGTAACTTTCACGGGCTATGCTTAAAGCCTTAAACTAGAACAAGTCTAGAATATCAGCTAAACCCTTCCCGTGTCCGTAATTGGGAGTAACTGTGAACTTAATCGACTTCGTCTTGATGTTGGGGTTACCCGTCTTTTATTATAGGGGATACCCGGGTTTATAAATGCGGGTCGTGAAATGCTGGTATCGTTTCAACCCAATATTAACTTTCACGGGCTATGCTTAAAGCCTTAAACTAGAACAAGTCTAGAATATCAGCTAAACCCTTCCCGTGTCCGTAATTGGGAGTAACTATTAATTTAATCGACTTCGCCTTGATGTTGGAGTTACCCGTCTTTTAAATTTGGGGTCACCCGGATTTATAAAAGCGGGTAGTGATATTCAGTTCTAATGACTCTGACGTTACGCCACTGAGTGAGAACTAAATCACTCCCGAATTATAATATCTCTTATTTAATGTATGGAATGCAGTCTGTGTATTTCTTCTGTGTATATTCCTGTTGGTTTCTTCTGTTATTATATATTTACTGGTTTGGCACTGGAATTCGGGGCTGAATGTATAACATCAGATAATAGCTGAATGACTTCAATGTTGATCTTGAAGATAAAGATATTTCACTGCAAAACACATTTTAGCCTCTATTTGACTAGTAAATATGCATACAGCTGAAATTCTTTTCACCCGTATTTATATCTCGTAGGGGATCGGGGTTCCCATAATTTCCTTGACAACGGTTTGTTTACATTGAAGAGTAGGCCTTGCACCAATAAAATTATCTGCTTCTCATACTCATTATTATATTCCAATGGTATCCAGTTACCTAAGGTATGGTAATATCCTGCTGGCTGTTACAGACAATTAATAGCTGGGATATCGTTGGCTATTCTCACAGTTGTTTGGACTGTGTAGCTGACCCGGTGATTACCAAGTGCCGAATTATTAGTATCTTTGGCCTTTTATACTTTCGCGGGCAGACGATCCCAGCGCCACCTGGTGAGATGAATCCAGTGTGATACTCTCGACCCTCAGGAGAGCTTAGCGTCGTAAACGGCTAATCGCCAAATAATCATTCAAAGGTTGCGATTAATAAAGACAATCTCTTTGAGAAGAGATCATTTCGAACAATTACAATTCATGAAACGCTAGTACAATTACGTTATCGTCCATAAGATGCAGCGTTTCAGAGTATAGCCTCGTTTTGACATCATCGTACACATGGCTGACATCGGAAGAGTTTGCCAACAAAATTATGTGCATAAACGTGAAAATCTCACTCCACACATCCAGATATTCAACAACAACTACTGGATAACAACAAGAACAAGGTATTTAATCCACTCTGATAAAGAATTACAAATTGAACGAACATTACATCGAGAAAAATCAGCAAATACACGGTCAGAAATCGTCATCCGTCATATCGAACATTATTATATGTACACGGCTGAACTGAATGACTGACAACGAATATTTATATAATACACGGATACCCGAATCGTCACACTTCCCCCCTCTTAAAAGTATGCTGTCCTCAGCAACATCTATCACGGTCATATAAATATGTACAATTGGATCAAATTTATCAGTCCAGTCTCTTAAGAAAAATACTGTTCCGTGGAAGAATATATTTATAACATGTTCACTGTTCACTCCTATTTACAGGTCGGTGGATATCACCATCTCCATGACTGGACACTCGCCGACGGTCTTGACTGGGGCTCCGTGGTCTTTTCCCATGCATTGGTTGGCGCACCCAAGGATCCCTGTACTGTTGCCAACGATGGTATTGGTGAAATCCGTACCTTGGATGGCTAGAATCCCGACCAGGGCGACCGATTATACTCCTGGGACGGTTGGCATCTTCCCTTGACCGAGCTTCCTCATTTCTAGATCTGGAGGGCTCATAGGATCGGTCCAGACGTCTGGAATTATGGGGTTGCCGGTCTTGATGTTCCTCGTGAGACGTAGAGGCTTCAACAGGAACACGGACAGGACTGGCGAAAAGAACAGCTGGTTTGGAAGTTGGAGCAGAGGATTTGGATGAACTTGAAGATGAACTGCTTGATGATGTTGAGGCGGATGAAACAGATAAAGTTGAAACTGCTGGAAGGGATGGAATTACTGCTTTCACTGATGGCTGTTGATGGTTGTTCAAGGTACTTTCAGCGATTCCTGTTACCTGACGACTCTGGTGACCTTCATAGATTGTTATAATTCTTTCCACGCTTTCCGCTTGGCGGTTCAGTGCTGATGCAAGGCTGGACTGTGTGTCTATTGTTGCCTGATACAGTGAACGAAGAACAGCAGTTTGCTCCGTTACGGCCTGGTCAACTTTCAAAGATGCCTCACTCAAGACGGATGCTGCTCTACACACTCTCGACATTTCTGCGTTCGAACTGGATATCGTTTTAACGAACTCTTCAATAACATCAGTGAGTCTAGAGTGTTTAGCACTATTAGACTCCAACACTCCGACGACCTGAGAAAGATTCAAATTAGTGGCCACAAGTTGATTAGATATTGGTCTAAGGTCTTGTTCCGGCAGAACAGGTTGTCGTCGGGCTGCACCTACTATGGCTGCAGCCAACATCTCGACCGAATGGGTCTCATTGACGGTAACACTTGATTCTGCTCTGGGATGAGGCTTGATTGAATTGGTATTTTCCTTTGAGTTAGAGTTGACTGATGTTGTAGCAGGTGGAAGTAAGTCAGCGGGCCCCTGAAGTAGTTGCTGTACTTCATCTTCGTTTGGGTGTAACTGAATGTCCATTTCAACAACAGGGTTGGTATCCAGGATCACAGTGTTTGGGTCGGTGGGTGGTTCATCTTGGGATATAGAATCCACCGCACGTTGAAGTTCGCCAATATCATTCACTTGCTGTAGAATTCGTGGGAAAGTAGAGAACACTCCCATGACCTCACGAAGATTGCATCGAGGATTCTCTGGTCCATTTAAGGGAATTTCAACAGGTATCAATGGCGGAAACGTAGATGTTGAGGATGTTGACTGTTGGTGTTGTTTCGTGGTGATGGTTTGGTCTGAATACGGCTGTTTGGATTTCACTGTTTCGTTTACTGAGGTGGTTGGAGTTTCTGTAATTTTAATAGATTTTGGTTGATCTTGTGTTTCACCATCTTTAGTTGTTGATTTGCTGCTTATTCTCAGTTGTTTACGTGCTGGTTTTTCAGTTGGCTGGACAGATTTGTGTTTTTTGGTGAACTTCAATTTGGGTTTGGCTGCTGGTACTGTCCTGACTGGTGGTTGACTGAATATCGTTTCGACCTCTGATTGCGGTGTTGTTTCTGCTGGCAGCTCAATTAGTACTGGCGTTTCATCAATCTCTGACTGTGGCGTAACTGTGACAGTCTCTGTTGACGTTGGATGGGTGTTTGGGTTACTTCTATGTGTTGGCCTAATACCGTCATAGAACTGGATGGAGTCATCTTTAGACATGATAGAAGCATCATTTGGTTGAAGTATGTACGGTGACTTAGTCCCGCCAACGTTTTCCATACCACCAACAGTCGGATGTTTAGCCTCCATGTGCTTCTTCATCTCGTCATACTTCAATCCGATTTTGTTGCAATTGTTGCATGTGTAGGGTGCCTCGAGTCGGGGTATATGGTTATTCACCACATGCCGGATCATCTGTGGTTTGTCCCCGGTGTAGATACACCGAGAACAGCTGTACACAGCTCCCCTCTTCCCATAGGACTTAATGGCCTTTGCTGACATCTGGACTCTGCAAAGAGTAAGTAAACAATTTTATCAGCTGTGTTGATATTTATATAAAGATATTTATATGTAATCAGCCACCAGTTCCAGTGCCATAACCAGGTTTATTTGTTACTCTTGTGAATGCAGAGCTTGGGATACCCTCCTTTTAGCCTGTGCGAGTGATTTCTTTGCCCATGGCAATACTACGGTTCCTTTATATGGTTTTAGTTTGTTGTGGTGCAAGACCTTTAATTTTCCTGCCTCATTCATTTGGATGATGTAGTCTAAGTCGTTTAGTTTCTTTATGACTAGATGCGGACCACTGTATGGGAATTGTAGTTTTGCGCTAACACCCTTTTCACGTTTTTCGTGATAATACCACACATAATCCCCAGGTTGGTATGTGTGTGATAGAGTTTTCCCATCGTATGTCTTTTTCTGTCGTTTTGCAGCTATTTTCAGGCGTTTACGTGCAATGTCGTGTGCATGCTGTAACTTGTCACGAAGTTGATCAACATATTCTCCGTAACTAGGCATTTCATCATCAGCATCTGGATCAACTCCACCAAATATTACTTCTGCAGGTAGTCTTACTTCTCGACCCAGCATGAGTAAATTTGGCGTCATACTCGTACCATCATGCGGAGTGGCTCTATATGCAGCAGCTAGACATCCAAGGAATAGATCCCAATTTTCTTGTTCGTCTTTAAGATATGCTCTGATCATTGGGAGCAGTGTTCGGTTAAATCTTTCGACTTTTCCATTGCATTGTGGGTGCCTGGGTGAGGTTCGAGTTTTCCGTATCTCTAAAAGCTTACACAGTTCAGCGAACACTTCACTAGTATAATTTGTACCTTGGTCAGTGTGCAAATCCAGTGGACAACCGTATCTGCTTATGACTTCATTTAATATCACTTGTGCACAAGTCACGGCAGTCTGGTCTGGTATTGGAAATATTTCAACCCAATTTGTGAAATGATCTGTGACAATCAGGATATATCGATTCCCTCTCTCTGTTTCAGGAAATGGGCCTAAAATATCGGTTGAAAGTCTATCCAGAGGGGCTCCAACTCGCATATCTCCTAGTGGGGCTCTGGGTGTACGTGCTGGGGCCTTGTTGGCTCCACAAGTATCACAACAACGTATCCAGTTATCCACATCTTCCCGTAATTTCCACCAATAAAACCTCTGAAGTACCTTCTCGCAAGTTTTCTTCTTTCCTAGGTGTCCCGCGAGGATAGAATTATGCATTTGATTCAGAATCTGATCTCTCATGCTCCTAGGTACCAAAAATTGCCAGTGACTCCCAGTCACATCTTTGCGTATAAATCGTCTGAATAATAAACCATCTTTCATATCTAGACTATCCCATGAATTCCAGTAGTGTCTCGAGGCTGGACTGGATGAGCATACATCTGGTCCAAATGGCCGCTTACCTTCCTCATACCACTTTAAAACAGGTCCTATGTCTGGATCCTCCAATTGTTTTTTTCCGCAATGTTGATCTTGCATAGCCCTGCATCCATGGTGTCTCTCCCGTTTTCGACTACAACCACTATCCGAATTGTCCATATGGGTGTCATTCTGAGTAAGTTTCTTAAATTGATCTGTCTCGTGCTGTCCATGCACCATAACCTTTCCCTGCCAAGTTCGATTTGCTACATCGTTCTGGTCTGAAAATCCATGGTTACTCCAGGTGATGATATTCAGCAACAGTAATATCAAATTCCTCACATACCAGAATACAGTACTCCCTAATCTATGAAGAAAACAGATAGGCTGTACTAGTTTAATGTGATCAAAATCACTATGAACTTCACTTTTTGACTTTGCTCTCCGCAGTTCATCTACTATCTCCGAATTCTCTGTGCTTACTCCCTGCATCTCTGAAGTCCGTTTTTGACACTTCACACAAGGGCCGCACTTCAAAGGTTTGTCTTCGTCATCACACTGACAAAACCTAGGATTAGGACATCTGGATAACGCATCAGCGTTCTGATGACGCTTTCCTGGCCTGTATTCTATTTCAAAATCAAAAGCCGATAATATCTCTATCCACCTCGCTATTCTGTTTTTTGGTTCCTTCAAACTGAAAAGCCATTTCAGGGCCTGGTGATCTGTCCTCACCAGAAATTTCCTTCCCAGTAAATAATGTCGAAAGTACTCAATGAAAGATTTGACAGCCAACAGTTCCTTGTCTGTCACGCAGTAGTTCCTTTCCGATTTGTTAAGGACACGACTTGCATAGGCAATAACGCGCTCTCTCCCGTCTTGTATTTGAGATAACACTGCCCCAATGCTGACATCGCATGCATCCGTGTCGAGGATAAACAAACAACCATCTTTCGGATATCCCATAATCTCTGATCCAGTAAGAGCTGCTTTAATCCCCATAAAAGCTTCTTCACATTGAGGAGTCCAAAGAAAAGTTGTGTCCTCCTTCGTCAGTTCGGTGAGTGGATGTACCAACTTTGAGAAGTCTTTCACCCAACGACGGTAATAGCTTCCCAACCCCAGAATACCCCTTACTTCAGTAACGTTCTTGGGAGTTGGCCACGCTATGATTTTCTCCATATTTGCCTTATTTGGACGAATTCCATCCTTGGAAACAACATGGCCCAGAAATTCCACTTCCCTTTTCAATAGGTGACATTTTATGGGTTTAAGTTTCAGCTTTGCGAGTCTGATTTTCTGCAATACCTCCTTTAGTCTTTGTGTATGTCCTTCAAATGTATGCCCAAATATGACCACATCGTCCAGGTATAAAAGACAAGAGACCCACTGGAGACCAGAGAGGGCAAGTTCTATGCATCGCTGAAACGTTGCTGGAGAATTGCACAGACCAAACGGCATTTTTGTGTATTCCCATAGTCCATATTTCGTCACGAACGCCGTTTTAGGAATGTCGGACTCTTTGACTTTGACTTGGTTATACGCTGATGTAAGATCCAATGTAGAAAACCATGTTGCGCCTTCTATAGCATCGAGACAGTCTTGAATTCTTGGCAATGGAAAAGCGTCCTTACGAGTGACTGAATTTACCCTGCGATAATCCACACATGGCCTGACTGAGCCACATTTCTTCCGTACTAAAACTATTGGAGAAGCCCAGGGTGAAGTTGATGGCCGAATACATCCTTGTTTTTGTAGATTTTCCAAAGCCTTCTTATCCTCACCAGCGAATGCCATGGGTAACCGCCTTGGAGGTTGTTTGATGGGTTTTGCGTCACCCGTATCTATGGAATGTTCCACCAAATCTGTACATCCTAAATCAAACTCGTTTTTGGAGAATACATCCTCGTAATCGTTCAGCAGCTCCGCTATCTCGGCATGATGGTCTGGATCCAGCCTCTGTACTGTTTCGTCATACAAGTCCTTCAAATGACTTGGAACCCCCAATTTACCACCACTTTTATTTTTGCCATCGTGAGATACTTGCCGTGTGATGTTGGGATGCTCATTGATCAACTGAATTCGACGAACAACGTCAAAATTTCCCTCGTCTGTTTCTCCTTCTTTGTCTAAGAGTGTCTGAATATCATCATCTACAGATTCCGCATACCCCAGGCATGTATTCTGTTTAATGATTCTGGACTCAGCGAAAGGGTTGCATATTCGAACTTTAAAATCAATCTCAATCCCCGTATCAACGAGACAGGGTGCCACTATAAGTGAATGCTTTTTGGAAAACTCCGCCGATCCTTCTATCAAGCAGACAGTTTCATCCGATCGCCCTGTGACCTTGTTTATAACCGCATCGATGATCATTTCACTCATACCGGGGATGTTATGATCAGTTACTGCTAGTACTTTCCTAATTCTTGGTGTTGGAATTTGACTCAGAGGAATTGTTACCTTGTTAAGAATCATTTTCCCTTCACTAAGCAGTATATCAGCTGGTCCTTTCGGGCCTTTCTGCAGTATATCTGTTCCTAAAAGGATATCATCCTCAATATCAGCGACAACCAGTTCCTGTTCGAATATAAGAGATCCAAGAGAAACTTTGAAATCACCTTTCCCTGTATATTTCAGGGTTCGTCCATCTGCGCATGATATGTTGCCTTTCCCTGTTTTCCGTAACATAGGACGCTGACGACCCGGAATTTGGGAAAAGATCCTATCAGACACGATAGTCCGTGTTGCCCCCGTGTCAACGGTATAAGTAACTTCCGTTCCATTTAAAGCCCCTTTAATGTATACCCCGTCATATTTTGGAATTTCTCTTCTAACTGTTTGTGATGAATTAGATTTCCCGGGAATATAACGTGGTATAGATGTAGTTTCTGGTTTTTCAAAAACAAAAGAGTGGCCGTGGTGGTAAGGGACCGTCCCTCGGCCTATTGAGCCGATCCCTTGTAGTTTGCTTGTTGAATACCAGTATTATGGCTGCCTGCTGAAATTCGTGGTCCAGCATTTTCTCCATAGCTAGGATATCTAGTTTGTGGGGTAAATTGTTGGGCTCTTGGATTTAATTGTCCCTTGAGATAATTCTGACAATATCTCGCATAGTGAGAACCACCACATTTAAAACATCCAGTAAAATTTTCTCTGGGTTGAAAATTCGTTCCGTGGTTATCTTGTGGTCGCGTTTGTTGAAGATTTCTTGATTGGGGATTGTTTCTTGGTTGTTGTTCCATTCTCTCTATTCGTTCCGTTATGGAAGACATTGCCGTCTTTAGTTCATTACGTAACTCCTGTACTTGATTTACAGTTTCTTCGGTGTTGGCAATTTTACTGGTGCCGTTGATTGGCTTTTTCCCACCTTTGAATTTTCCCCGGTTATTCGATGGAGCTTCTTTTGTCAGTTCATCAGTCGGGACAATATCTGTCGTCTCCTCGTCTTTGTTCTCAAATTTCACTAAACGAGTAGGTCGTTTCAAATTGCACCCGTTTCTTCTCTGCGTTTCTAGAAAATTGACTACTTCAAAAACCGCTTCGTCGATGTTTTTGGGGTCTTTGACGTATTCCACATGGAATCTTGCGTTTTCATCGTGCAGTCCATCTAGAAATCTCCGCAGTAAATCTTCATGTCGGGTCGTAAAATCCCTATTTGCATATGCTTTGTCATACAGCCTCTTTAATTCAGCGGCATAATCTTCGACCTTTTCTGAATTTTTCTGACTTCTATTGCTGAAAGCGGCTCCAAATGTTTTGGGAGTTTCTACCCGTCGGAAACGATGTCCTAATTCATTTACCAACGAGTCATATTGACCCCGTATTTCCCAAGAAAGCTGACCATATACAAACTCTCCCGCCTTCCCTTGTAAACGGGGTAAAATTTCCGCTAATTTTTCCTCCTTTGTCCACCTTCTTATTCTGGCTACATCCTTAAACCTGTTGTGCCATACTTCCCATTTTTCCAGTCCAGTGAATGATGGTAGTTTTGCGCTAGATTGTCTAGGTATTCCAGTCCATCTACTGCGCTCTTTACTACTGTGGGTAGTTCTACTATCATCGGAGTCGTTATTATCACTGCTTGAACTGTCATTAATCAGCGGTGAGGCTATCCTTTTCCGACTTTCTGTTTGCGGTATTTTCCGTATTTTACCATTTCTTGATTTATTCCCAGAAACTGATTTATTGTGAGAATCCGTAATATCGCTGGTATTACGAGAGAGGGGTGTCGGTAATTCAAGATTAGAAATTGCTTCCGTTACCGCTCCTTTGATCATTGAAGTTACATCATGCATTGTTCCACGTAATATATCTCCGACCATACTGGATACTTCTTTACGTAGTTCCCCCATAGGTCTGTCAACTCCGAGCGTGTCTCCCGAGTTTAATCCCACGTTTTTCTCAGTTTCCATGGTTACCCCATTTGAATTGACAATTTCGTGTATAACTTGTCTGTGTTCCATGGCTGGATTTACATCGGGAAATTCGGCCTCGCTCGCCGTGTCGTCCTCTGTTGACTGAATATCTGATTTAGTTCCACGTCTGCTCCGTCTTGGTCCGGGTGTCTTAAACGTTCCCCCGATATCCATCTTATTTTGTTGTATTAATGTTCCAAGAATATGGTATTTGAAGATTTTCCGGGCTGGGTAAGTATCACTGAATTCAGGGTATATTCTGGATCCCACTTCTGACACCAAAAATGTAACGGTCAACCTGTGCAACAATACTCCAATACTGTTACGCAGCTGATCGGTCAGGATGGCTGATTAATACGTTATACCAATCGCCATTATTATTTAATCAGTTCTGACACCACCGGAATATCCGGAATTTATACAGTTGACCGAGTATTCTTAATCAAGAATATCGGTAAGAATAATGCCGTTTTATGTTCAACTAGATCAAATTTTATTCCATCTGAATTAATATATACATATCATACAAACTTCGATGCATGATAATAAAAGGCAAGTCTCTCGGGAACATTCGTGTTTTGTTGTTATTTCTTTATGATTCTTCTCCAACGCAGTCTCCGGTATAATTCGGTTTAGTACACTCGTTCCGTCTTTGTACCGTAGCATGTATTTTAAAGCTGATAATTCTGTCTGTCATCCAAGAGTAATAATCCAATCCCGGGATTCTGTGTTCACTAGTCTCCGGCGTAGATCTATGTGACGATCTGATATTGAAAGATCACCCGGGTTTTTATCTACGGGTGATATGTGCCATCGAGATCCAGATATTATTTTACGGATGATAGCTTATTGAAGAGAATCTGGATAAGTCTGAGTACTGTGTGATTATAATGAGTATTAAATCTTTTCCCATGAAGCTTTGGTGCAAATCACTAAATGAACGTCTCCTGTATTCTTGTCAGGCGTCAAATCTTGTTCTGTGAGATACCCGTCTTTTACTTTTGGGGTTACCCGGGTTTATAAATGCGGGTAGTGATATGCTGGCGTTGTTTCAACCCAATATGTAACTTTCACGGGCTATGCTTAAAGCCTTAAACTAGAACAAGTCTAGAATATCAGCTAAACCCTTCCCGTGTCCGTAATTGGGAGTAACTGTGAACTTAATCGACTTCGTCTTGATGTTGGGGTTACCCGTCTTTTATTATAGGGGATACCCGGGTTTATAAATGCGGGTCGTGAAATGCTGGTATCGTTTCAACCCAATATTAACTTTCACGGGCTATGCTTAAAGCCTTAAACTAGAACAAGTCTAGAATATCAGCTAAACCCTTCCCGTGTCCGTAATTGGGAGTAACTATTAATTTAATCGACTTCGCCTTGATGTTGGAGTTACCCGTCTTTTAAATTTGGGGTCACCCGGATTTATAAAAGCGGGTAGTGATATTCAGTTCTAATGACTCTGACGTTACGCCACTGAGTGAGAACTAAATCACTCCCGAATTATAATATCTCTTATTTAATGTATGGAATGCAGTCTGTGTATTTCTTCTGTGTATATTCCTGTTGGTTTCTTCTGTTATTATATATTTACTGGTTTGGCACTGGAATTCGGGGCTGAATGTATAACATCAGATAATAGCTGAATGACTTCAATGTTGATCTTGAAGATAAAGATATTTCACTGCAAAACACATTTTAGCCTCTATTTGACTAGTAAATATGCATACAGCTGAAATTCTTTTCACCCGTATTTATATCTCGTAGGGGATCGGGGTTCCCATAATTTCCTTGACAACGGTTTGTTTACATTGAAGAGTAGGCCTTGCACCAATAAAATTATCTGCTTCTCATACTCATTATTATATTCCAATGGTACCCAGTTACCTAAGGTATGGTAATATCCTGCTGGCTGTTACAGACAATTAATAGCTGGGATATCGTTGGCTATTCTCACAGTTGTTTGGACTGTGTAGCTGACCCGGTGATTACCAAGTGCCGAATTATTAGTATCTTTGGCCTTTTATACTTTCGCGGGCAGACGATCCCAGCGCCACCTGGTGAGATGAATCCAGTGTGATACTCTCGACCCTCAGGAGAGCTTAGCGTCGTAAACGGCTAATCGCCAAATAATCATTCAAAGGTTGCGATTAACAAAGACAATCTCTTTGAGAAGAGATCATTTCGAACAATTACAATTCATGAAACGCTAGTACAATTACGTTATCGTCCATAAGATGCAGCGTTTCAGAGTATAGCCTCGTTTTGATATCATCGTACACATGGCTGACATCGGAAGAGTTTGCCAACAAAATTATGTGCATAAACGTGAAAATCTCACTCCACACATCCAGATATTCAACAACAACTACTGGATAACAACAAGAACAAGGTATTTAATCCACTCTGATAAAGAATTACAAATTGAACGAACATTACATCGAGAAAAATCAGCAAATACACGGTCAGAAATCGTCATCCGTCATATCGAACATTATTATATGTACACGGCTGAACTGAATGACTGACAACGAATATTTATATAATACACGGATACCCGAATCGTCACACTATGCAATGCTATATTATATAAATATATAGGACCTACTTCATAATTGAGTAGAGATATGGGCCTATTCATGGTTTCTATGTTTTTTGCCAGGGCAATATGAGATGATCGGATCAAAAAATCGTCCAAGGCACTGTTGCCCCTCAAAATGCTACCTACAATTGACTGTTGCTTTATCTTACATACAACTATATGTTGCCTCATTTTACAATTGCTGCAGTTATCAACTTATCAAAGTTATCAACTTATCAAAGTAAAGATGTCGTACTATCTACAGATGACTGTAACATGATGTACTCTTGCCTTCACTCATAATCAGCTTTGTCGGTTCAGTTGGCCTGTACTGTGAGTAGGACTGACCAAGAAGTGGGCCTGTCAGACTCAACTGTTGATCAATGACTGTAGAGTGCTTCTTAGTGTGGATGATGATTCTGTTACTTCCAAAATCTCTACCTTGTAGATGCTTTTCAATTTCCGATGACCCCCCCCCCCCACCCCAACCCTCCCTCCAAAGAGACTTGCACCCTCATGAACATAAAGATGAAAAGACTCCATTTATCTGTTATATTGCTACCATAATAGTATTTGAAAAAAATAGAATGGTGATCCATCATTTTTATTTCATATTTCACAAGAAGTAACCTTATACAAGTTCTGCTGATCTATATCTATGGTAAATTAATCCAAATCTGACTGTGGGAAATTAGTATTTACTGAGATTTAAATATGAAAACAGGCTTATTTATAGTTCACTACCATGGTACAGTTTATTAATAAGGATGCCTTTAAATTGATGGAATTATATATTACAAATAGTAAGCCTATGGTGATCTGTTTTCATTTCATTGTGTATCTTATCTTAGCTGGACATGTTATTACTAAAGATTTAAGCTCATTTGCACTGTTAGAAATGAATGTGATCTACTCCATTAAAGTGATCGTAAACCCTCGAGTTAAGTTTCCATCAAATGAAAGACAATTGCGAACAGTGTCAAAAAATATTTATTGTAATTTTGTACGATTTTATTACACAGAGTAAACTGCAAATAAAGCATGCTATATTCTATGGTGGTCTGTTACAATCATATCTAGGTCCAGTGACATCACACTGCCTTAATATATATATTTCAAACTGTGTATGCACTTTCCAATGCTAGATTCAAGCTTAAGGTGTGTATACTGAGTTTCAACACAGACTGAGCACTGTTCCAATGTGCACGTTTCACCAAAATCTGAGAAATTAAATGCAAGATTCAAATTGACTTGACACTTATGAGTTACCATCTCCCAAATTTTGGTGAAACATGCTCAGTGGAACTGTGAGTCTGTGTTGAAACTCAAAGTATACACACCTTAAGTGTGAATCTACCATTGGAAAGTGCATACCCAGTTTTCAATATATGTATTAAGGCAGTGTGACATCACTGGACCTAGATATGATTGCAACAGACCACCATAGAATTATAGCATGCACTATTTGCAGTTTACGCCGTGTAATAAAATCATAAAAAATTACAATAAATACTTTTTGACACTGTTCGCAAGGGTCTTTCATTTGATGGAAACGTTACTTGAGAGTTTATGATCACTTTAAGGGGGACTTTTACCTAAAAATCTGATTAATCAAATTTCCCCAGCCCTTGTACGTCTTTGGGCGATGTCTTCCCAAGGGTTTGGAGTAATGCCATGAAAATTCACCCTCATGTCAATCTAGACATGAGGAAGATATTGGAAGATATTTTGTATGCGATTTTAGTCAATAAGACTGTCAATCAGGTTCATCCCAGTTAACTAAAAAAAATAAATGCAGTGTCAAATTGATCTAAATTGTCAAACAATACAACCGGAGTGACATTAGCCCAACATAATGTCAAATTCACCAGATAACTACAGGAATATGAAATGAAAAATTGATATTAAAAATGTTTTGTTTAAAATTTTCACCTGTCCATACCATATATAAGAAAAATAATGCTCCAGTACTATTGTTCTAAGCTCGATTGGGTACTATTGACTAAAATTATGTACAAAATAAATGTAAATATGAAATGTTTTTTTCTTATTATTCTTCTGCCAATATAGTTTTACATGTGGGTGAATGCTTCATGAACATTATACATTTTAAAACTTTGAGAAGAAATCACCTGACTGACAAGGGCTGAGGAAATTTTAGTAATCAAATTGTTAATCGGATGCAGAAATTCTGTAATGGACGACGACTGAATATTGACTGATGGACTAGAAGTTTGTACTTTGTGATGCTTCGATTTCAGATTGTTTTCAATAAATCAATTGATTGGAAATTTGGGTTTCAGTTTACACGCCCCAGCTTTATTGTATACAAAATAATGCACGATTCTACCGATACAATACACGTCGGGTCAAAATTGATTACGGTGCATTCAGATGTGTCGAAATATGGACCATAGGTAACTTTATGCTGTCACAGAACAAAGTAAAATAGTATCATTACTGTTGATTCATGCTTATAAAACTCTCACTTGACCAAACGGTGCTCTTACATTTAATAGCTGCATTATAACTTCTTAGATTGGTACCGGTATCGAATTTCCATCGAGAATTCCGCAACACGGAAACGACAGCTCATACTTTGTGTTACCGCGAGTATTTTCAGACGTATATCCGGTTTGCACTAAAATGGCAAGTAAACAAATGTGGATTTGCCTTTAACATGGAATCGGGAGGCATGCAACGTGTCTGGCCAGAAAGAAATACACTTTATGACAGTCTTTCACTCACGAACATGAAAAACACGTGTTTCACTCCGGCCATATTTTCCTAACCGGAAGTAAACAAAACAAAGCTTTGTGGGATAGCTATTAATTTTAATCCTAGATTAGGCCGCTAATAGCGCGATTAACTAACACCGGTTCGTTTTGACGTTTGAGCAACGGGTTTAAATCACGGTGTTAGTTAATCTTAGATTAGATATTTAATAGTGGTTTAGCGTTAATAGTGGTGTTAGTTTAATCGCTCGTCGAACAACCGGCCCCTGATGGACCTGGATATTTTGAAGGAGAAATTCGTATTCTAAATAGCAATTTAGAGAGTTTGGAATATGCTGAAAATAATTAAATTCTACCCGTATTGTTCGTAAATCCTGCGATTTGATTGGCTGATTAGTGCTAAATTTTTCGGTTCATACTTCAATGAATCTAAAAATACAATATGCCACGCCCACAACTGCACTACTTTTTCGTTGCTATAAAAGGCACTGGATCACTGGTCGTAGTGTAAATCGATTCAGATTTTAGTGCATAAATAATATTGCTCAAATTATGCCAACAGAAAACTCTAAAACCAACTGGAAAGACTGAATTTAAAATATTTATTTGTATTGACAAAATTGTTTGTAAAATTACAAGAATTTCGAAGAGAAAAGAGCCGATATATTGTTTGTCGGTCCTGTAAATCACAGATCAGCAATAAGTCGACAGTGAACGAGATTTTGACATTAGGTTTTCGCTTACCCACTTTCACCACAAATCCTTATAAAACAATTATTACACCCTGAAACCCACATCCTACCTGAGCTCTGGGGCTCTTGAGATACAGAGTTTGGTAATCCATTCATTCGTTACCGTTCCCGAGGAGTGGAATTTCATCCGCCGGCATTTTTCCTGTTCAGTGTTGTGGTGCGGGGGGGGGGGGAAGTTTTGCACCGATGGAAACGGGAATATGTCGTCCTCTCTCACGAAGCCAAACACAAAAATTTAACAAATTATACCGTCTTGACTGCCACGATAAGCGGATGCATGTAACAAGTACGGTACCGTGCCGTACGGCAGATGTCCGATAAAATCCCTCCGGTCAAGGGGGGGGAGTGTTACAGAATGTTGATTGCACAAAACCTGTCGGGTGGCCTACGAGGGCAACATCATCGTTCAATCTCTGTTCACAAAGGCTGGAATCAGTTCACCAGAACTGATACACTTCGAAGTCTGTGAAAGACTATCAATTTTCGCGTTTTCTGTCTCTGATATTACACAAAATTATGCGTCCGCTCGAACACAACACAACACACACACAGCACATGCACTCCATCGATTCCAGTCCACGTGTGACGGGTACAGGCGATGAAGAGTTTCGTCACAATATTGATAGCGGACACCGACAGGGAGAAAGTTCCGTTATAAACTGCGACAGGGAATGTTCCTCAGCTCAGAACAACACACTGATCAGTGAAATCGTCCTCCGTATGCCTACCCGGGGCGCGGTAAAACAGCAAGAAAATGCATCGCCCAGTCTGAATGGAATATTCCCGGCAAGGCCAACTCAACTCGAACAATTTTTCCTCTTCTGCATGATTTCATATCTCATTCTTCCTTCGCAGAATTTCTTGTGTGTTTCAGTTTTCCTGACCTAAATGATTAGGCCTATCCCTGACTGAGAAGTTTCCCTCCATACACAATGTGCAACAAACTGTCAAACTGAAAACTGTTTGAACCGCGCTAGGCCTACCGACTGACGTGCGCGTGCACTGAGACGTTGCTAGGAGTTACGAAATTTGTTGACTGTATTTATACGCGCAGGGGTTTTCCCGTTACAAGAATTAAACCGAAGAATTCGTTCGTTTCACGTTCAATTTCTTCTCTTATTGAATTACTTTTGCTCGATTAATTTAATTATAAGGATTGACTGTGATTTTTTTTACGTTCATTGGGGTATGAACTTAAAAACCGCTGTGCAAACTTTGTATGATCCGCTACGCGGAATCATACAGTTTGCACAGCGGTTTTTAAGTTCATACCCCAATGAACGTAAAAAAAATCACAGTCAATCCTTAATTTAATTGAGAGATAACTTCACAGTCCAGCATGAGCAAGTTTTATTGCGGCGGTGCTGGAAAGGCTCTTGCCCGGTATAACGTATGGGTTTTGGCAGTTCATAGTAAAGAGCTCTGTCTAAAAGAAAAGGATGGGGAGGGTGTCTCAGATATGGAAATTCAGTCGCACAAGTAAACACGTAAAATATGAGAATGCGTGTGGGGCTGAGTATTGGCCAATGAGAAAGGCTGCTCACCTTTCCCCCTGACCAACAACCGGGAAAGACGGGATACTTACTAACAGCGATGAGACATATTTAGAGTGTACAGAACGCAATATGTGTTTTTGGTCCGGGTGTCAATGGAAAAATGAGGCGATGATATCAACTACATTGCATATCTAAGCGTTGTTTCAACGTGCGCGAGGTAACCACCGAAAGTATTCGACAATGCTGTAAGGTTGTTTTAACGTTAGTGTGCTATCTTGGACATACTGGCCCAACTATCGAAGCAGAGAACAGTTAACGGCCGGCATTTTGAAATGACAAAAATTCCAGATCCTCAACATTCAGAATAATGGATAAATTATACATTTTTGTATTATGCTTATTTCTGTATAGTTTTGTAAGGTTTATTTTAGTGATGTTACCCTAATCTGATATGTGATTAGATAGGACTTTCACGAAAGATGCCCCTAATTCCATGAAAAAAAGCGCATATCTGCTAAAAAATAAATGTTATTATCCCCAAAATGACTCAAACTTTTCCAGAAACAATGATAAATCGGAAAATCTAACAGGGGTCACCAGGCTTCTGTTCAAGGCAGTGGGATGCCAACATGGATAACCATTGTCATCAAGCCACATTACCCTGATTTGCCAGCGTCCTTTATTGGGGTCGTATTGCTGCAACACGCATAATCCAATTCAAATATCCTTTCACAACTGTTCTCGTAAAAGTTCATATTATCCTTTACCATTAAATTAATTTGAATATCGCTATTTTGGTAGATGTGCAGAAATATGAGCAGTAGACTAAAATTGGATATTTCTGGAACCTCCTTAAAATACGGAGAAAAAACAATCCAGATAATGTAGAACATCCACAGGTTCGTCGATTGCCGAAAATCGGCCAATCATATCTAGATTTTGAGACAAATCGATAACAAAATGTTGGACGCCATCTGTTCTTCGTATGGGGAAGAATGGAATGTAAGCAGTCATCTTAAACAAAATCTAAGTCCAGTCTATCTTAAACAGCTAAAAATAAGCCGTGATTAACAAAGATGACTGTTAAATATGTTAAAGGATAGATCAGCTTACCTTCGCTCAACTTAATGTCCTGTGTCGAATATGTTACAGATATTTTCTCTTGGAAGCAACAGGTTCATATCACGACATACAGAGAAGGAATTATGCAGTTTATTTCCCAAGGCAAGTAAAGATATTTATAGCTGTCCCAGGGGGCTAGAAAATTGAACCCAGTCACCACTAAAAATTAACATAATACTGACGCAATCGATGTCTTGGGGCTAGAAACTAGAAATTAAAACTCTATTTAAAACAGTTTTTTATTTATTTTGTTTTTTTTTAATATAAATATGCAGTCAGTATATTTTTCTGTGGGGTCATTCGTGATTTACAGTACGCCGGAATCATTTCCACGACCTTTTAATGTTGCCTTAAATTCATTCTATTCCGAAGCTATTATCTATAGTTAGAGAAAACATTTGACACACGCCCTTATCTCACATGATTGACAGTCCAATATTCCTTCTATTCCGAAGCTATTATCTATAGTTAGGGAAAACATTTGACACACGCCCTTAGCTCACATGATTAACAGTCCAATATTCATTCTATTCCGAAGCTATTATCTATAGTTAGAGAAAACATTTGGCACACGCCCTTCTCTCACATGATTGACAGTCCAATATTCATTCTATTCCGAAGCTATTATCTATAGTTAGGGAAAACATTTGACACACACCCTTATCTCACATGATTAACAGTCCAATATTCATTCTATTCCGAAGCTATTATCTATAGTTAGAGAAAACATTTGACACACGCCCTTATCTCACATGATTAACAGTCCAATATTCATTCTATTCCGAAGCTATTATCTATAGTTAGGGAAAACATTTGACACACGCCCTTAGCTCACATGATTGACAGTCCAATATTCATTCTTTTCCGAAGCTATTATCTATAGTTAGGGAAAACATTTGACACACGCCCTTATCTCACATGATGAACAGTCCAATAAAGAACTCCCGTCAATAAACCAAAGACCCAATTACAAGCGTCTGGCCCGTCATTCATAATTCAACCGTCGTCCATTAAAGAATATCCGCGTTCATAATCCAAATACCTATTCCATAGTCCATATAACAGCATTCGCACCAAATTCTGAAAGACAATCATAGTATACCCTTACAAACCAATAAACTGGGGAATTTGTGGGGTTTATGTCGGGCAAGCTATGTAGGGATCATGTGGGGAATGTGTAGGACAGCCAATGTGGGGAATGTGTAGGGATTTGGTAAAATTCCCACATTGGACTTAGTCATGGAAAAGGCGTTTCTTAATGCTGCTTAGCTGAATTAAATCCCCGCACTATCCCAGCCTCAGCCCCACGTGTTCCCTACATGTGGGGATGAGGGGAAATATATTTAAAGCTGGTATGGAATCGACCCACAATATTCCTGCAGTAAGTCCAGCATGGTACAGAAAACCCCACAATATCCCAACGCGGGAAATCTGCGGGGAAGAAAAGCCCACAATATCCCCACGTGGGGAATCTGCGGGGCAGTACTTCCAGCATGGGTCAGAAAACCCCACAACATCCCCACGTGGGGAATCTGCGGGGCAGTAATTCCAGCATGGGACGGAAAACCCCACATTATCCCCAAGTGGGGAAACTGCGGGGCAGAAAACCCAATAATATCCACACGTGGGGAATCTGCGGGGCAGAAAACCCCACAATATCCCCACGTGGGGATTCTGCGGGGCAGTAATTCCAGCATGGGACAGAAAACCCCACAATATCCCCACATGGGGAATCTGCGGGGCAGTAATTCCAGCATGGGACAGAAAACCTCACAATATCCCCAGATGGGGAATCTGCGGGGCAGTAATTCCAGCATGGGACAGAAAACCCCACAACATCCTCACGTAGGGAATCTGCGGGGCAGTTCTTCCAGCATGGAACAGAAAACCCCACAACATCCCCACGTGGGGAATCTGCGGGGCAGTAATTCCAGCATGGGCCAGAAAACCCCACAATATCCCCACATGGGGAATCTGCGGGGCAGTACTTCCAGCATGGGACAGAAAACCCCACAACATCCCCACGTGGGGGATCTGCGGGGCAGTAATTCCAGCATGGGACAGAAAACCCCACAATATCCCCACGTGCGGAATCTGCGGGGCAGTAATTCCAATATGGGGCAGAAAATCCCCCAAGGTGGTATGGCAACATCCCCACAGTAACCCTACAATATCCCTACGTGTGGGGATGGTGTGAGGTTGTCGCCCCCGAATGTACCAACAATGGGTTATTTTCAGGGTAGTTATTTGGGAGTGGGGAATGAATTGGGCAGAGCACTCTGCAGTATCCCCACAAATGGGGAAATTACGGGGCAGGGTGCACAAAACACCATCTGTACGGAATTCCTGGGGTGTGGGGAAGGGGCCATCTTCTATCTGAAAGGGCATGTCATTTGTACAGACTGTCTATGTCCGGATTCCTCCTGCAATATCATCCATCACTTAAAATAACCACCAGCAGAAGCAAAATCCACGCGTATTTCACCTTTTATTCTTTAACAGCATAAAATATACATTGTAGCAGGTCTTAAAACACCCGAGCACAAAATAGGAAGCACATTGAAAGTCGGTGTCAAGTAGAATGGTTTTTCATTACTCAAATGTTTAAAAAAAATCTGTCTTGGTCTTTCCCCACCAGTTATGGGATGGCCTTTAGCATTCCTTAGAGGACTGTCGTTGTCATCGTCAGAGGATGACGAATCCACGGCAGATGAGAGTGAAGCTGAAGAAGAGTCCACCAGTTATTCTGACATGTGGAGATCATGCTTCTTCATTGGTGTTTTCTGGCGGATTCTACCTGACCTTGCTGCATCATGGTATTTCTGAGTGATGCCTCTCCTTACTTTGGACCACGGTGTGCCCTTGAACTGGTTGCAAACATAAGCTGGAAGTCAAACAATGAAAAACGATTAGTATATTCTGAATGCCCGAGCTATCATAATAAATTAATACAGGAAACAAATATGGTTGAGCATACAGATATTCCAGTTCCATGATTATGGCAGTCAAACATTGACCCCTACAAAACTGGCTAAAACTAAACACAATAAATTCAGATCACTCTCATCACTGATCAGACGATTTCTGTTCATATAACTAACATCATAGGGTTCGAGATATACAGATCTACCAAAAGAACAAGTAATATTTTTTCAAATTTATATACGAAGCTGTGCATCTGAAAACCTCTCGATTCTTCGATAACTCCAAGTTATCAGGCCACAGAAACCTGATTCATAGTGAGCAGTTTGATGGTATTCGAGATATGGATATTAATGATCTTACATGAGGCTTTCTCTGGCCCTGGCCCTATGCATGTGTGATGCAAGTTAAGCTTGCCTAGGAATTATCATTCTGGTAACGAGAACTTTCGTATTGAACAGTTGAATAGTAGGTAACATTAATGATTTACATGATTAAAGATGGCCACCAAGACTTCTGCCGATTTGAAAGTCTCTTGATTCATCAATGATGTATCCCAACATTTGTATCGAACCGTTGAATGGTATGGTATCAGCGATATGTATCACTCATGATTTTGCATGAATTAAAGGTTTCCTGGTATATCAATGATGTTTTCCAACTTTCTATGGAACAGTTGAATGATATCTGAGCATCTTCATGTAAGTTAAGATTCCTTGACCAACTAATAAGGAAGATACATGTTTCGAACAAATAGCAGCTGAGATATCATCCACGGTACAGTTAGGCAATACAAAAGTGATTTCTGTATTCCCCTTCATAGGGTGACAGCCGCCAACCTTGGCAATGTGGAACTGATGTGTTCCATGTTCTCCTAACAGATCATATGAATAATTTACTTCAACTTAGTTCCTGTGATACAAAGCCTGGGAGAGGTGAGTCTACATTGGTCTGGGTTGGGAGAAGTTTGTTGCCATACTGTTTCTCCAGAAAATACAACCTTGTGATTTTTTCCATCATCACTGTTCGTGAAGACTGCAGTACCAACAGGGGCCTGTTTTACCCTACATAACCACCTTAAAAGACAATAAAAAAAGTGTTATAAAACATTTCATCAGAAGGCAATATGGATCTGTTACTGGGAACATATTTGAAACAACTTTGAAACTCTTAACCCCTAATGTACAGTAAGTCAAGGGGCTGGCCCTGAAACATGCCCGGTAAATAACAAAAAAAAAATTGGGGGACATCACTTTAGATGTTTTGGGGTTTTTTTCAAAATAAGCTACAAATAACTGGTTTGGCACCCCTTTCCCCACAACTGGTGGGACATCCCACCTCTTAGAAATGAACAGGATATCACAGTTTTATCTCGGACATGCAGTGATCATAAGATTTCCTCACCTCCAGGTGTAACTTCCTTTCCTTGTATGAGAGGATAACTGGTATTCACATGAGGTCCACAAGCCAATCTAATCCATTATCCTGTTACCAATTCATACAATGAGTGGAGTCCAGTATTTGCCTGTTCCTATAGATCATTGAAATACAAACACAATTATTTATATTAGCTAAAACTCAATCAGGGCAGTATACATTCTGTAGTAAATTATTGTTACTGCATGAACTGGTTAGGGATACTACCAAAAAGGAGTACTCTCGCTGAACAAGAAAAGACAATAACCAATCGGCTGTTCCATCAACTTTTAATGACCCGCACAACTGGGATAAAAATTCAATGCTACATGGTCCGGTGCCAATTTTATTTCATAAATTGATTCTGTATGTCAAAAAGTTCTTAAACTTTAGTACAGTGTATTTTGTGAACTAAATGTCCTCCAATAATTACTGGAGGATACATTTTATTTCTTTAAATTTTTATTCATAGCAATTTATCTGTATTTCCTAAAGTTAATCTTATGAAAGTCAGTTACGGGTGGGAACAGCTCGCTGTGAAGCTGGGTTGTCTGAGACAGCAATATCGCATATTTACCTATAATCGTCCTTGAATTATATTAATCGACAAATTAAACATATTTAACTCCATGTATATTGCAAATTTATATCGCCGTTATAACAGACCTGTTTGTATCTATATAATCAATAAAATCCGATTAAATTCAGCCCTAGTACAGCGATAGGACGAATAACAAAAACATGTGCAACTTAGTTTACAATTGTTTTGTGACTAGGTGGAATAATTTGTCAAAACTTGACTAGTTCATATCAGTATACATCATGTATCAAATAATCTTTTATGTTCATTCAACTACCTACTGTTGGATTATCTCCCATGTATGATACATGTATGTGTTGTGGCCTCACTGTGGGCATTTTATGCAATACATTGCACTGGACATGTAGGATAACAGTCCCTGATAAAAAAAAGTGTTTCGAGGCTTTGCATATAACTCTTGAAACTTCCACAGGTTGATCAGGTTGGGGGAAATACCTTGCTCGAGGTATAGACCTATACCTCGAATGGGGTATAGGGCTATGTCAACTTCAGTTTTTATATATTTATGGAAAATGTGGACATCCACACATATCCCGGACTGCATGAATCTTTCAACAACATCTAAGGCTTCATTGTTCCATGTTTTTCACATCAATTTATTGCTTCGTTTTATGCGACTAATCATTTAAATTAGCCACTTCAATATTTCAAAAATGAAACATGGCTTCAAATGACATATTTGATTAAATTTATTCTGTAAATGAAAATGGCATGTGATGGCATACTTCGATGTCCGGAAGGTCATGCGCAAATTGCAGGATTTGAGAGCCAATGCCTAGTTAATAAATCAAGATTAATTGACAGACCCATAATCTAATCTGCTAGCATGTGCACATAAAAACAGACCACTGCTCTGGGTATTCTGACCCTGCCATGTATGTGCATGCTAGGAAATTGTGCATTTAATCTAATTTACTCATCAGTCAATGCATCTACATTCATGCAACTTTGGGATGGAATTATCCCATAGCATGCTATTTAGTTACATAATAAATTCCCATGAATATGTCATTTGAAGCCATGTCTCATTTTTGAAAAAATAAAGTGGCTAATTTGAATGATTAGTCGCATGAACGGAGCAATAAGTTGCTTTGAAAATCATGGAACAATGAAGCCATATATGTTGTCGAAAGATCCATGTAGTCCAGGGTATGTGCATCTTCACCACATCAAGGTTTCTATTTGTGAGCCAAAGGCGAACCCTGGACCAACTTGCATAGCAAACCGCGTTCCGCCCACACTCCAGTTACGTGACCTAGAAAAACTGCGCTGATGGTAAAATACGTTTGGGTTTTACTTTCGCTGCTAAACTATTCGCTGATACCGAATGTAAAATATTTAATCCAAGCACGCATAACAATAAAATATTAATGGATAGACCAGTGAATAGAAATCCGTGCGTTTCAACCCAATGCAAGTCCTTCAGTGGGAAGTTGAGGTCGGATACACTGACATCGCGGACCGCCTTTAAAGCTTCGGTGTTTTCTACATTTGCCTGGCTTGTTGGATGTTTGATGGTAGATGAATGGGTTTATTTTATCTTCAAATAGATTTTGCTTTAAGCTATGTTTCCTTTATATTTATTATGTTCATGGTTGTTGAAAAGGTGCATGTTCATCTGCCAGTGGGTATCGCACAAGCTATGGTGTTTTCGAATCTGTTGTCACGGTCGCTTAAGTGATCTCATTGGTCAATATGTGCAGGATGCCACCTTGTTTTTTATCGCGATTCATTGCCCAAGCGTACCAGGGGCTATATCTAGGATAGAGATGCCCCTGGTTTTAGCGAGGTGTGGATGACCACATTTTCCATAAATATAAAAAAACTGAAGTTGACATAGGCCTATACCCCATTCGAGGTACAGGCCTATACCTCGATCGAGGTATAATACCCTGATCAAGGTATTTTCCCTAACCTGTTGATTATGTATACTTACATTTAGTCACTGACGACTGTTTCACCAACTACATACAAGTATTCCGGGTTTATTACCACCACTGGGTCAATAGGTTGTTGCTCATTTGTCTGTACTGGCACATGAATTGGATATTCTGCCTTTATTGAAGAAGCTGTGGAGCTGGAAATAATGATAATAAATAAGGTCTTAAGCCACTATCACATTAGATAGTTTAGTTTATATTCAATTTAATTTGCACCCCCTTTAAAATTAAAAAAAAATTAAATACAATAAAAATACTAAAGTTATAATATATAAATATATTTAACTTGAAGTTGATAGAAGTCTGCTATTTTTTCAAAAAATAATGTGTACAAGTCGACTCACTCAAGCCCCTCCCCCACCCCAAATCCTCAGATCGAGACAGTTGACAAGCAGGAAACTTGCCTCAAACCGCCCGCAGGCCGCAGTGTTTTTGATTGTTCAACAACGTGCAGCCATGCCGAGTTGCGATAGAGCTAAATATAACAACAATGATTGTCTACGGCACAGGGAAAGAAACTAACCGTCTCTTGGCGTCCACCTTCCATGGGAATAATGTTGGCACCAGGTTATGCGAAGTTGGACCAGCCCCTCTTTCAAAATGTAAGGAGCAAATCCGGGTAAACTTGTTTGGTCCCCATGTCGATTCGCGTCGAGCCATTTGAACCCAGTTTCGACGCAACGCATTTTTCTCTCGGGTGGGAAATGGGTGAAAAGTTGCATCCTTCAACCATGGATATTTCCTCTCTTTGTTCCGTTTTTTAACAGTGGCATTGCAGCCCGGAACACAACAGAAAAAGTTTGGCATTTTATCGCCCGCTGTCAGATTCTGACCCTACCGCTTTCAGTCGAGTGCAACCAAAAGCGCTACAGGACAGGGGGCATAACTCTTGATCTCAGATTATGCGTATTACATAGACTTTCCAAGTCAATCTTTATCTTTCTGGTGAGGGATAAATAAATTTTCCATTAGTAATGCAAGTGAATGAAAAAATAATCTTTCTATACCTATTACGTCTGTCGGGCCATTTATTTTGATATGGGTAAAATTACAAATTATATCAATTTACAGTATAATGAAACTGATATATTACAGAAATTTTGTAGAGGTAAATATATTTTAGGAAACCAATATTTATTTGGATATAGCTGTTTGTAAAGGTGATGATCTTGTCTGACCACTCATCTGTCATCACCCTAAAAAGGTGATGAGATTTCATCAACTTTTTAGGGTGATGACCAAGGATGGCCACTCGTCGTTCATCATGACTGGATCTCATCACCCTTTTATGGTGACGGCCTGGTTTCATCACCTTTTTAGGGTGATGGATTTTGTTGTGACCTTTTCTCATCACCCTAAAAGTGTGATGACCAGACCCCATCACCCCAAAAAGATGACGGCCCGTCACCTGTTTTCTGACTGTGTGGGGTGGCGGATCCGTCTTTTCGACGCTACTGAGCTGAAACTGGTCCAAAATCTTTACTGTTTTAAGAAAACAGAGTTCACAGTCTGCTTGCATGATCCCCACATCTATCTCACGCTATATGTGCAAATAAAATATCGCCCCACTTCAACCCCACTATCGTCTTAGGCTATGCATGAAAGAACGCTTGCCCAACAAAATCCCCACGTTTATCTTAAGCTATGAAAACGGCGAGAATTTTGCCCTACATCATCCCCACGCCGGACTTAAACTTTCAGCACAGCCCGGCACATTCCCTACATTGGACTTTGTCTACGATCGCTGGAAAAAGTCCACCCCACCTAATCCCTACAAACAACTCAGTCGATTAACTCCGAAGTTCATTTTCCATACAACCCCACGTTACACTTTGAATATGTAGCAGATTATTTTTTCTCAGAACTCTCGCCCATTCACTCGTCATAATCCCCACATCCGCCCTACATAATCCCCGTATTTATGCTAAATTTGCATAACCGTGGACAGCTGCCCCACCCAAACCCTACGTTATCCCCACGAGGAAAGTTCCAAACCACGCTTCACCCCACACGAACCCCACGCACCCACCAATACCCCACACTTTCCCTACGCAATCCCCACGTTTATGTTTGTAAGGGTACATAAACATAGGATATTTTCCTGCAAGAGAGAAGCGGCCAACAGGTTTTATTAATGCCGACAATACATCATGATGTTCCAAAAATATCAAATCTGTATCGCTAACCAGTATTCTTAATCCATATGTTATTCGTTGTAAAGTCGTCATCTGGAGAATGGTTTATCTCACGCTTTGATTGTAACTGTTCATATGAGCACCATGAGAATCTTGGTTTGCATGGGTTCATATGGTCCCACGAGAAGTAGAGTAGAGCCGAGAGCCTTTAAAATGAATTGTTCCCGCCAAATTGCCGCATGCACAGAACTGCGCTTTCTAAAGAAAGCATACAAAACTATACCCTCACCCCATCTCAAAACTCCTGACGACGCCCATGGTTCTCCTTTTTTTCTGGACGGCTTTGTGTGTACGAAGGGATACAAAGACAAGGGAATCATCCACGCAATTACAAATTAAAATGAACAATGAACACATATTTACCAGTACATGTACATAGTCGATCCTTCTTTTCTTCCATATATATCTCCCTCTGCTCTCTCCTTGTTATTTATTTATTCTAAAATATAGCGCTTGTGAACATATCAAATGAAGTAAGAAAGGTACCGTGAAATTTAAATAAAACATTGAGTGATGGGCCGCGAAATCCGTATGGGAAGCGGCCCTTAAACTACAATTTCAAACAAAATCGCCGCTGTCGGATAGATATTTTCTGAAGTGAACAGATCGACTGCCTTTGTGCAGAGAACAAGTTGATTGAAACTTGGGCATCTTTGCTGCCAGACCTCACACAGGCTAATTAGGTTCGTCGCAGATATATAATGCTTGCCTGCATATCAGATTGGCGCTTGGACAGCTGTGCTGCCCCTGCATCTGTAATCGACTTAGGGGCAGCGGGTTAGCAACGTTTGCCAGCAAACCTGATTGGAACTTGGGCACCTTTGCTGCCCCTATGAAGGTAAGACAGCAGAAAGGCTTGATGTTTCATGATCAGATATCAATCTTTTCCTGCAATCTTGATTGGAACGTGGGCGTCTTGGCTTCACCTGTGAAAGTCTATGAGATAAAAAGGTCGCGTGTGTTCTGATTTAGCTATAGAACTAGGAACAACACAAATAGTGTCATCGGTAGGGTGAAAAATACCTAGACCACGATATTCCGTGGGTAAGGGGCCACAACCTGGCCGACCCTCACGCGCCACGAATATTAGTTGCTTCTCTGTTAATGAATAAATGTAAATATAAACTTTCAGATCCGCTATATTGTAAAATGTATTTATATCTGAGCATTATTCTTAGGCCTACGCGATTCACTTATCTTATGCACATCGTGTCTATGCCGAATTCACCGGGGAAGTTAGAGAAGAAAGTGAATAAAGTTAGAGAATTTTGCTATCCGTTCACATATCTACTTTGACATTACCAAACATTGTTACACATATGTAAAATTCAACACCACTTAACATGGAAACCGATTCAGATGCCTGTGTTCTTATCCGAACCGTTCGTGAATTGAAGTTTCCCCACCATTAAAATATCACTGCAAGAGTTTGAACGTATATAGATTTGAGCTCGGGTGATTAAATTTTCTTCGTATTCAGTCTTTATTCTGCTTCTTCCTACACTTCAAATTCTATATCTGTTGTTTATTCAAAAATGGAGAACTTAAGATTTTCGCAACCACAATATAGATTTCGAAATGTTTTTCTCATCTAAATCCTAACCTGGTTGTACCTAAACGTATCCATTGTAGGCTTGTGACAAGACAAAGGAGTGCAATCATTGATAAAACGTCGGAATATCATTTATGGAGAAGATAAAGGCTTGCTTTCAACTCTGGGCCCAACATCATTCAAATAAGTATATGTACCAGATTCTAAGCAATTGAAACCCTCCCGGGACCGAAAATGAAGACAGAGTTTATAACTTGACTTCCTTTTTTTACAACCAATCCATACGATTTGCGTTTAGTCGTAAATCGGAAACGATTTGCGTTTAGTCATAAATCGGAGCACTGTACGTCATTTAAAATACCCAACGCTATGGCCACAGATGCTTCTGGGCCCTCCTGTAGCAATGTTGTATCGTCGACAGATGGCAGAACATTTTATTTTGAGTTTTAGCCAAAACCTCTGCAGCCAGTATAAATAAGGAGAAAGGGGTTCCTTTGCCCACAGGAAATCTCATTGATACCAATTATTCGTAACACAGCTTTTTGGATCTGTTTGGAAGATCCGGACCCATTTAATCATTTCTTCCGAAGTTAAAAGATTCCTTGTGATAATAAATCCAGTCTTGCCTGTTTGAGGCTTTTTTCAACTTTTCTCTTCTGTAAATGACATTATGTCGTAAATGAGTAGTTATTTCTCATATGAATTCCCCTTTCATGATACATATCTCTGTTTCACTTAGTATCGATACGATCAATTTTTTCTGATTCTATTCGCAATTGCCAAAGAGCAAATTTGAAGTTGACACTCAGTAGCGTTATTGGCCTTCAATTACTTACGAGTTTCTTATTTTTAGCTTCTTTATGTGTATAAAAGATATTACCTTGCTGTTGTGAGGCAGAGA
>JAVTVY010010136.1:0-45788 GCA_036873755.1 Hanleya hanleyi
GATCCTCATGGTGCTCATATGAACAGTCAAAATCAAGGCGTGACTGAGATACATCATTCTCTAGATAACGACTTTAGAACGATTATTATGGATTAAGAATACTGATCAGCGATACGGATTTTATATTTTTGGAACATCATGATGTCTTGAAAACTGTTGACCGCTTCTCTCTTGCAGAAAACTAGCCTATGCTTATGTATACTATGATTTTCTTTTTTTAATTTGGTGCTAATACTGTCATATGAATATGGAATAGGTCTTTGGATTATGGACGCGGATATTCTTCAATGGACGACGGCTGAATTATGAATGACGGACTAGACGCTTGTATTTGTATCTAATTCCGCTTAACCCGAGGCTAGGAGCCGTTTGAATAGCATGTGGTTTATATCTTCATGATGTTCAAATGAGCAGGCGCAATCAAAGCGTGATACATATTTTGTAAACGACTTGTTATTCATTTGGATAAAGAATTGTGGTCAGTGATTAGGATTTTATGTATAGAACATCAGCATGTCTTGCTGACATCACGGAAAACTGTTGACCACTTTTTTCTTGCAGGAAACTATCTTATGTTTTTACTATTTGTATTTCATACACATTTGGGATTAGTGCTGTCATATGAAATAGTTCCTTCTATTATTGACACGGAAGTTCTTCTATAGACGACGGCTGAATATTGAATGCCGGATCTGATGCATGCTATTCACTCTTTGTTCCAGCAGGTGTATGTAATTCTCAACGATAAACTCTTGAGTACCTCGACCAACAAGTATCCCAGTCGTGCTTACATGAAAACGTTGTTGTCGTACAGTGAACTGTCGATCCGTGGACCTCTGGGACGTCCACGCGTGAACCTGTTCATGCAATTCAACGCAACATTAAAGGGGTGGTAGAAAACGATGTCGGCATGACCCCACAGACAAAAAGAATGACTGAATATTTCTAAAAACATCGCTAGAGCCAAAAGTGGTTCCACTGATGATTTGTATCCCAGCCGCTATCTCTTGCCCATCAAACTCGTGCGCCACCGACCTTCGTATTACTGGCCACCGGTGAAGCGCTCGACTATAAGATCGTCATTCAAGAGGCAGCCTTGTACGTCGGCAAAGTCAAACCGAATCCAGCCGTGCAGTTGGCACACACCATAATATTGGTGAAAAAAGCAGCCCAATACCACATCAGGCGTGTGTAAACCAAAGTATTTCCCTTTCGACTCAGAATCTGGTCACCAACCAAGAAAATGTATTCCCGGGAGAACTTCCCTAGCGACTGATCATAGTATGCATGCGGCACACCCCTTTTACTTCAAGCACTTCAACATCAACTTTGTGGTCTGGTATGTGGTGGGATAGCTGATCCCAGCCTGTCTCGTATAACCGAATTTAAAACAACGCAATTACAACCAGAATATCTTTGCGGCGGTCAAATCGACCAGGACGAAGGGAACCACATCGACCGGGACGCATATTTTGACAGGTACACAACCAGAATCTCTTTGCGGCGACAGGTCAATTGGACCAGGACGAAGGAAACCACATCGATCAGGACGCACATTTTGACAGGTACACGTTGTTCTGCTTTGACCTCACTCCGACCTTAGACAACGACCATCAGCTGAGCCTCGTCAAGAAAGGCAATTTGCGGTTGGAACTCCACTCTCGGACACCCATTCCCAGTAACCATCAATGTGATTTGCTACTCCAAGTTTGACAGCATAATTCAAGTAGACAAGAGCCAAACAGTTTCTGTGATTATTCCACCTAACATGGATACGAGCCTGATCTCAACCGTGCTGAAGAACTCCTTTTTCGAGGGGTGTTTGTCCGAGACGTTTTCCTGCTAGACCGTATGTGCCATGCCGCGTACATCCACAACAAAGACCCGATGAAACGACCCAGCCAACATTGGGTTGTCGCGAACTGAACAGAAGAGTACGGGTGGGGGGTGTACTTTGATCTGTACGGCCTTTCACCGAGTCATCCAGACCTGACTGCCTTGATGGACGAAAGCTGAGTGCCGTGGTGTTGGAACAGTCAAGCATTGCAAGGCCTCAACAGTAGTGTGCGGACATTAGGCATACTGCCTGTTTTATCTCTACTACCGTTGCCATGGATACCCCGTGTCAACTATCATGCAGATGTTCGGCGACTATCCAGGTCCATCCTCCATGTGAGAGATCACGAGAGCAAATCACTGTGACTTGTTGAAGAGATCAGCAGTCAGAAACTTGAACAAAGTGTAGGGTGCTCTATCATTGCTCTGTGAATAATACACAACATTGAGTTGACCTCCTTAGTTAGATGAAATGCCATTTCTTCGATGACAAGCGTCTAGTCCATCATTCAATATTCAGTCGTCGTCCATTAAAGAATATTCGCGTCCATAATCCAAATACCTAATTCATATAATGGATTTAGCACCAAATTAAAAGAATAATTCATAGTATACATAAAACTGCGCTAGTTTCCTGCAAGAGAGAAATGATCAACAGTTTTCAGTGATGCGAGCAAGACATCATGATATTCCAAACATATTAAATCCGTATCGCTGATCAGTAATCTCAATCCTTTTGATTTTCGTTGTCAAGTCGTTATTTAGAGTATGATGTATCGAGGTCACACTTTGATTGTGCCTGTTCATATGAACGTTATGTGACTCTTGAAATACATAGGCTCATATGGCCCCAAGCCCCGGGTTAAGCGGAATTAGACACAAGTTTCGAAACGTAACGCCCTAGATCTTGCACGCTACCCTCGGATTTTGCAATCAGCATGCGATATGTATCGCCAAATTTGAGAAACTTTGAGTGGAGGCGCTTGATGATACAGCCCTGTTTTATAAGTTTCTCTAATAATGTTTCGTGACGTTGGTTAAAATCGCCACATTTAATACGGAATCTAGCAAATGCTACTCCCCCTGGTATATTACTATCCAGATAGGGATAGTTTACGGTGTCTAAATTGTAATCGTCTCTTCTGTTGTAAAGTCTTTCTGTACATTGATCTGAAATAATAGTTTTACATCGTGATATCAGAAAATGTATTCATGGATAAATGTGACGTCACCTGGGGACCGTATAAAAATTACAAAGCACAGATTTTTAAAACAGTTGCTAAGGCATCGTTTTGTGCACTGGGATGAGATTATTGTTAAAATTACTGCTACAAGCACAGATTAAACAGGTAATTGACTTCTCATTGCCATGATATCCGAATCAGACAGAAAAATACAAAAAGACATTCTGCTGTGGGGGCCCAGTCCGGTGGTTCTCGCTTCCCAGACAAGCTTTGCTCTAGAGGTACTCAGACAACTTGGATTCATACCCCATCCAGACAAGTCGGAGTTGTCTCCAGCGCAACAACGCAAGCACATCGGAGCAATATTCGATACGGAGAGAGCGACCGCCCTGCCCCCAGAGAATCGGTGGACCAAGATACAGCTTCAAATTTTTTTATCATCACCGTTCCGGTCGTTACAGCAGTGGCAGGCTCTTCTCGGCCTTCTAACCTTCGCCCAGGACTTGACACGGTATGACAGATTGTATCTTCGTCCACTGCAGTTTCATTTTCAACCTTATCGTCGCTCATTCAGCATCAATCCACAAATACCTGTTCCACATCATCTTCGACAATACCGCCATTGGTGGCAGTCCCATTACAACGTAATGTCAGGAGTGTCGCTACATCCATTTCTCCCAGCCCATCACCTCTTCACAGATGCATCGTTGACGGGATGGTGGCTCATATGGGGGATCTACAGGTATCCGGGAGATGGTCACAGGAGGAATCCGGCCTCCACATCAATATTCTAGAAATGGCCATCCTTCATGCACTGCGTCACTGGCGACATCATCTTCACCGATCATCTGTTCTAGTGGCATGCGACAACATCACAGTGGTGCATTACATAAACCTATAGGGCGGCACGAAGTCTCATCCCTTGTTCCTGAAGACACTCGAACTGTTTCTAGGGAGTCAACGGAATCACTGTCATATTCGTGCACATCACATCCCGGGTCGGCTCAATGTGATAGCAGACAGTTTGTCCAGACCCGACCGGATTTTACAGACGGAATGGCGTCTACATCCCGATATCTTCAAACAAATCTCGATCATCTGGGAACAACCGCATCTCGATCTGTTTGCAACAAAGCACAACACCCAGCTTCCATTATACGTCAGCCCAATGCTCGATCCGCAGGCCTATGCAATCGATGCCCTGTCAATCAGTTGGGACAATCTGATAGCTTATGCGTTCCCGCCACTGGCGCTCATCCAATCAGTGCTTCAGAAGATCCAGGAACACGCTTGCATAATCATTCTGATCGTTCCATGGTGGCCTCATCGACCCTGGTTCGCTCACCTGATACAACTATTAACAGACACACCTCGGCTCCTACCAGCGTGGTGGTCACTACTCAGCCAGCATCGCCAAGAGTATATCACCAGCGCCCCGAGTGGTTCAGTCTTCACGCGTGCAGGCAGTCACTCACAGCGGAAGGCTTTTCAAGCGAGGTTGCAGAGGCTATGGTTGGTGCAAACAGGGAATCAACCACACACCTCTACCAATCAAAGTGGAAGTATTTCGTGGAGTGGTGCAACAGCCGTAACTATGTTCCCTACTCTGCCATTATTCCAATAGTTGCTGATTTTCTATATAATGATTTTCTATATCATCTTCTCCAGCCATCCACTATTGAAGGATACAGATCAGCACTTAGTAAAGTTCTTCATTTAACGGCACGGATATAAATTGGACAAGACGTCAACATTCCAGCTCTTATTAAAACCTTTGCCTTACAAGCCCGTCGTACTCAACTTTTACCGAAGTGGGACTTGGGTGTAGTCCTTAGTGCGCAGCCCCGACCGCCTTTTGAACCTTTGGCAGACGCAAGCATTAGAGTGGTCTCGTTCAAGGCAGCTTTTCTCAGGGCCTTTGCTCTTACTACAAGGATCTCGGAAACCCATGCTTTAGAAAGAGCGTCTGTAAGATGGGCTGATGGTTGGACTCGAATATCGTTCAGAACCATACCAGAGTTTATTGCCAAAAATGAGACTACACGCCCGGGACCTTGCATACAACGCCGATATGAGATCCCGGCACTGACAAATATTTTAGACGAGTCATTAAACCAGGATAGACTTTTATGTCCTGTCCGTACCATTCGACACTACATTCTACTAACGGACCCAAATAGAGGAAGTCGACGGCTGCTATTCCTCTCTCTACAACCTGGAGCTAAATCAGACATTACCAAGAATATGGTGGCTTCCTGGTTAAAAAGAATCATTCATTGGGCTTACACATTGGCTATTGTTACCCCTTCATTGCTGTCTACCGTTTCGTCCTATGAGATTAGAGCCCTCTCGGTGTCATGGCCACTGTGGCGAAACCTTTCCGTCGATGAAATTACCGCCTCGTGTGCTTGGCGTTCCAATTCAACTTTTACTGAACATTATTTACGTGATCTGTCGGTTCAGGCTGAGGGGGTAGTTGCATTAGGACCGTTAGTTGCAGCACAACGTGTAATCCGTTAGCAGCTCGAAGAAGAGGGGAGCAGCAGTGTCATGCAAGTTCAAAACTTCCCTTACCTCGGTAAGTCATACAACCATGACCACGTACAAGAGGAATGGACTTCGCAGTGATGACAGGGCGTACCTCGCCTTTCCGAGTCGATGGATAGAGTAGATGACGGTGCTGCGTTCGGATCTTTACCACCAGCCCGCCATCTTACCTCTCCCCTGTGAGATCCCTACATCTTACACTTAAGAAGGGAATTTATCAGGATACTCTCTATGGACTGGAGCGTGCTTCACACCATGCGAAATGGGATGACCGGCGTCCCTACCGCCTCCGTTGGGAGTCTGGCATTCATGTAACAAAAGTGAAGCTTTGAGAAGAAAACAGAAAACATTTACAAACAATGTTTGTGTTTTTTTTATCAAAGCAAACCTTTTATTACATCAGATGTACCCAACCCATCCTGCCCACACGCTGCGGTCATCAAAGGCACATCTATGACGTCGCTGCAGTAGGGAAAAGAGGAAGACGCATGCGCAAAGTACGCCACCTAGCGGACAGTCAAGGGAATTAATTTCTATTGCAGAGGGGATCTCCAAAGAAGGGAAATGGCGTTCATGTAATAAACGGTTTGCGACCAATCCATACTCTCCACTGGTGGGATTTCTCTATGTTGCCATCAAGTGTTAAAGTCCTGTTTAATCCTGCCTTGTTTCGATTTACTTACCCTCTCTACAAAAGAAAATAAACTGAAATGAAATGAAACGAATGCAGCACTTCTAAAAATCTAACTTTCAAATTTGCCAGTAATTCAAGGACCACCCCTTGAGCAAGTCACGTGGTCATAAATTATTAAATTTTCATTAGTTAAGCTTGGAAATTTGCCTTTGTTTTGTTTAACGCACACTGGAAAGTGATTTCCCGAGCAAAACAATTATGGAACGGTTCAGTTTAATAATCTTGTACAGCCATCGCTCGATTTCAAAATTGTCAAATCGACAAAATGAGATATTTTTGCATGTTTGCTGAAGTATTATTCTATCGTATTTTCCATCTGATTTTAATAATTTCACATAAGCGGTTATTTTTCCATAAAATGACAGCACAAGAATTACTGTTGACAGAAATTTAGCAAATCTGTGCGCAGAAATTACGCCTTATCACGTTTTTAATACATTTTCATTAGTTATTATGGAACGGTCCCTTAATGATGTCATATTGTATATATCAATGAACGCATTTTTTGCATTATCTACCAGGACTGTTATTGTATGCCAATATACAATAAAAATTAGATTGATAACTTCATTGGTTTTGAAGATCTCGTACCCCTACCCTCTTTTATTTTATAATTATTTTTACTCCACCCTATAATATTCGAAGAGGGTTAACGACACAGCCAGTGATTTCTCAGCTTGGCACAATATCAGAAAATGATCACATGATGCTTTTCTTTCACTGTACCAAATTTCATGCTGGTATCTCAAAATGAACAATTGTTCAGCTATGCCGCTGGACTAATAGTCGCATTCACAAGGGAACAGATATAGGTCAGCGATAAGGGGTGCCCAATTAGTACCCATTGGAATATCAAATATTGTATTGCCAAATTTCACATAGATATTATTAATGAGAAATTCAAGCAACTCTATAAACAAAGAAACATCCCTTGAATGATATCCCACGTTTGTAGTAGAGCTAAAGAATGCTTTATGGCATTATCAGTGCTTTATCAGTTTTCGTGACACCGATACTATTAATGAACTTTGACGGTCAATAAGGTCCTGATGAAGGATTGTCGTACAGAGAGTCGAGAATTCCCATGTGGATACATATCTGTAGGGTATTTTCCCTTTCGCATCAAGTTCTTCTGTGAGATATTTTGAGTTTCTTAATATCCTCATGCATTCAATGCCAGAGTTCTTAGAAAAAGTGGCGCAATACCTTTCCCAAAATGCTTTTACCTCCTGAATGGCCCTTGTCAACAGGGTTGAAAGAAGTTGGTGGTGCAGCTTCTAGAACCAGCTATGAATCTAGCTTTGTATGGTGCATTATGCATTTGGGGAATCCAGTACACTTTCGGTATATCGTTTTGTATGGTGCATTATGCATTTTGGGAGTCCAGTACACTTTCGGTATATCGTTTTGTATGGTGCATTATGCATTTTGGGAGTCCAGTACACTTTCGGTATATCGTTTTGTATGGTGCATTATGCATTTTGGGAGTCCAGTACACTTTCGGTATATCGTTATGAGTGGTTGGAAGACAAATACCCATTTCATTGCGGAACGTTTTGTGGTTGTTAAATAAATCTTCCAGAGTAATTCTGTTTGAGAGTAAGTAGACGTATTCGGCGATGGTGTGCTTATACTCAATTCTTTCACCAGCACCTGGTAATAGTAATATTCACATATGAATATTATATTATTTGGAGCCTTGTCTGCTGGGACTATGACGAATTTTGTCCTGAGATTTTCGAGACAGAAAACACACATGAGTAGTGTGACTAACGTCACTGGGCCTACGAAGTAGAGTGAGGAAGATGACTTGGGGGTACAAGCGTAATGTTATAGGTCACCTACGTAGGTCAAATTTTCATCAAAAGTAAGTCAGCTCAGAACTTGGTGGTAACAGTTCCCTAATGCACCTTCATGCCAAAAATCAAGGTTTCAATGTCAATGTTTCTCCTTATTTTGCCGACGAAAGGATTCGGATGGACTAACTCACTCACTCACTCATTACCGGATAATTTGCAAATGAGAGCCTACTTCGTAGGAATATTGGATAGTCCCCCTTGGGTAGCTAGAATGTAATTTTCCAATGTGCACTCTTGAATTTTAGTAATGTCTGATACGCCAGATTGATTTTCCTCCCATTTTCTCTCTCTCTCTCTTGAATGTCCGGTATTTAGATGCGTCAGATAGGTCAGTTTGGTTTCCCCGTCTTATTTTACTCAGTCTACCGCTAACATCCGAGTCTTTGACCAGCCCTTCATCATCACCAATCGTGCGTCGCTGGAGACGGCTTTAGTACCGATCGACAGGTTCGATATGTTGGGGCGGGTTTAGAAGATTTGTCCTAACACCCAATGGACCAAACTGACAAACTACCCCTTCCTTTGACAGCGATGACTAAAGAAGCGTCCAACGCAAGACCCACGAAGACAATAAGCATACCCAGGGCTTGATAATAACATTGTTGCAATCCTATGCTACTATGGTCTCATTCAACCCCCTTTGAACTACCCAGGGCTTGGGTATGATGTAACATTGGGGATAATAACATTGTTGCAATCCTATGTTACTGTTGTCTCATTCAACCCCTTTGAACTAGCCAATAATAGTGCTATTTTCAGCACGGGAAACACCGTGTATGTGTGAAGAATGATGGAAAGAGTATTAAAAGAAAGAGCCGTCATTTTTTTCGCAAGATATAACACATTTTGTGTGTGTCGTTGCCACAGCGCCAGGGTCACTACTGTGATGGTGATCAGCACTGTCAGTCCGAAGAGCGGTCGCTGATCCCAGTGAAATAGCATGAGATGGTTTATGACCTGGCCATCGAGGTTGGCCGTTATATACCAGTAATAGTTGGTGATAGCTTTCCCCCATCAAGGTGACTCTCTTGAGTCAACTTGATGGGGGAGATCTCTGCCATGTCCCAGGAATAGTGGAATGGAGTTCAAGATGATCCCACCCCTAGTGATGACACAACTCAAAGGTCCTTTCTCTACTACTCCCCGTGTGCGCATGTGCGCCCCTGAAAACACCTATTATCTACTACTCCCCAAGTGCACATTCGTATATCTTCGGACCTACGACGATCCTGCATCCAACAAGAGCTTCATAGAACCATACCTACGCCCTTGAACTAGTGTATATGGGTATATATGTAGGCATGTCCCCAGTGCGCATTGGGGCGTATCTGTCGATTTCTTTCTATTGGTGATACCACGGATGACGTCACAGTCATGTGACCGCCCCTATTGGCTAATTTTATAGGATAGACGTGTCCCCAGAGTGTGTCAGACAGGACAGTTTGGTCCCCCCTCGTGTTTTGCTCAGCCTACTGCCAACATCCGAGCTCGCACCCGAATTTGTGGTTTTCTCTACTACTGATGACGGCACAGATGACGTAATGTACTCAATATTCGTCTCTGTAGTCACTTCATGGTCCACGTGCATATCCAAGGTCCACATGCCACTCATCGCTCCTACAGGCTGGTGTTTAGGGGCATACAGGTAGACATATCCTCAGTGCGCACCCGAGCATCTCGGTAAAATCTCTACTATTGATGACGTCACAGATGACGTTATTTCTCTCAATATTCGTCTCTGGCTACACTTCGAGTTCTCCAATACACTCCAAGGTCCATAGTCAAAGGTCGAAAGCCAAAGGTCACAACCTGCATTTACAACCCCCTGATCCTAAATGACGCTCCACGCGATGGCTCCACGCGATGGGTGGAGATTTACGGTTTATATACTACTACTGTTTATAATTATCCATTATTTCGTACTGCCACTGAACTGCTCAGTACAATGCTTTAATAAATGCTTAATACAATTTTGAAACCTTGTAACTTCTTCTTTTTTTGTTTTTTTGTTTTGGTGAGATTCTATTGCTTTCAGTATTCGTGGTCAATTTGATGGACTACCGGTCAGTAGGTGAGAGCGGGAAGAACTGAGACACTTATTTCCAGTTTGGCACACTTGTCACCACACACTCGAACCTATGAATATTTATAACTCGTATGAGACTGTGATATGAACTACCGGTACCGGTACTAATTAAGTTCTCCCGCACTCAACACTTCATTAACCGTTTGATTAAACTTTGCCAATTAAACTAAGTTAAAAAAATCAGGGTGAGATGGGACACCGCGGGACCCTGGGCTGGGAGAAATGAGACAAGCAAAACTGACAACTATCATGTGTTCGCACGACCAGTGTCCATCGCGGTGCGATGGAGTGCCCAAGTACATCCATCCATCCATGGAGCTAAAAGTCTTTTACCTCCATGATCCATCCATCACTGCAGATAATTTTAATCCTGCATCCGATTATTTGTGTGGTGAACGATGCTGAATTTACTAATGGAGGAGTTTTATTTACCATTATATCACATAATAAAGTTGACAAATTTCTCCAAATAAGTGACGTGTTGTTATAATTCATTCTCATTGCTCTGACCCAACCACAACTCCAGGTCCTGGAGTAGGATATTTATATATGGTACGAGATGGTGATCCGAGATGGTTAGGGTAGGAAATCGGGCTTGGATACGAAATGGTCAGGGACGAGGCGGTTTTGGTAAGAAGTGTCCTGAGATCGATGTGCGCCTGTCATATTAGTAAAATGAGCAATTTAACAATAAGCCATACTCCGTATTAGTTCCTGGTTAGACTTTTGGTAACCGTTTTACCCACGTGCCTCGTTTTGAAACCAACATGTCAGCCTCCATGTTCAGGCAGATGGGAACGTAAATCCTCGTATTTTTTCACTCTTTTTTTACTTATTTCGGTAAGTTGGAAGCTGGTGTATTAATTTACAAGCTAATCTCTCACACTACCAGCTGATGAAGGTCGATACTCTTACAGAACCAGTAAGAAAGGCTGTTTAAACGCTGCTCCTGAACCGGTAAAGTTATTTCACTCAACTGCTCACTGAAACAACAACAACATGTTAGGTTGAATACCTCATATGGGGTACTATACCTAAGTTGGGGTACAGTACCTCATGCTGCCCCAATTGAGGTATAGAGTCCTATCAATTTCAGTTTTCACATATGCATTAATTCACACATCTGCTCAAACCCTGGAGGGCATGGATCAGTAGACGTGTACAGTGATGTTTTGTAATGTAAACATAGAGGGCGCTCCGGGGGGGGGGGGCGGGGGATTGCTGCATGAACTTTCGCTAGTTAACATGTGTGCTGGAGCTGTCTTGGGGTTGACAAGCGACCAGAAGTAGACCCGCGATTGCGGCAGTAATGTTATGTTTCTTGCACTATAGTTCAAGTAAGTATAATGTGTATTGTTAGTTAACACCGTTTACACACTGCCAGTCAGCCATCTCAACGACTTCGAATTTCCCTTAGCCAGGGGGATAACTGTGTATTTGTTTACATCCCACTTCCAAATATGGTAATACTACACCCATGTGTTGATCATATATCTGGCCTCAATATCTTGGTCATTTTTCAGCAAATTATTATCATTAAACAGACAGATTACGGTAATTTCCCTAATTGGCTATTCCAGAAAAACGCTTATGTTCGAATTATATGTTACGCTGATTTTCACGGAAGATCCAAAATGGCGGACCGCTTCACCGGGATCGTTGTGATCTTGATAACCGTGTAGGCCCTATTATGTTTGATATCTCTATCATAGTTCATTTAAAAGACTCTGGGACCCAGGGCTCACGAAACCCAGTCGACAACTCGCCAAAGGCGACTAAAAAATGACAACTGGCGACTGAATTGTTCAGTTACTTGCCCAATGTGTCGATTAAAAATAGAGTAAATCGCCAAAGTGGCGAGTGAATTTTTGTTACATGAAGTGTTTAGTCGCCAAAGTAATTTTGTGTTTAGTTTATCAGGCAGCGAAATCCGAGCAGGCCGAAAATGTACAGGAAATAATGACAGAGAATAATGCCGACGAAATATCCTAGTCTATTTACAGACCGCACGTGGTCTGATGTAATATCTGGGATACCTCACCTAATTATATTTTGACTGGGCACGTGAAACCATGTGCAGGCTGGCATGGACGAGTCTATTTTGCGTGACACAATAAGATCATGTGCTCGCCCCAGAAAAGGTAATTTGCGACCCACTGACTGTTCTTAGTCAATGAAATCATCATAGTAAAACATAACGTAAACAAATTTTATGAAACAAGCTTGGCAGGAATTTGCAAGGTCAAGAGTTAAAACGGCTTGTCCCATTCCAGTGCAAAGAGGTCAAGTTACACCAGCTCAGTAATTTGGTTAAAAGTTTGCAGAGAAGTGGTTGGAACTTTCGTTTCATCTGACCGACTTCTCATTCTGGTCATTTCGGATTTGCGTAATCGACACACCAATGATCGTTTCGTTCTGCATAAGTTTTTTTTTGTTTCTCTCTTTTCTTTTTTCAAACTAACAATGGATTATCATGTTGTTGGAAACAAATCCGTCATTTTATTACATGGAAACGTTCTGGATTGGCGAGTGAATAAAACACCAACATCAATGTCTATTGACATCTCCCCATAGCTCAAATGAAATACTCAACTGATCCCGTGCTGCAGTCAAAATGTATGGGGCACGTTATGCAGGTCTGAAGAAATGAAATAATGGCTCCCTCGACAAAGCAGTTGTGCACATACTAACTATTACGCCGAAGCCCTGACAGGGACAAACAGAGGGAAACATTTATATCTTTGTCCTACCGTATCATCTGTTTATTAAAGAAAATGAGACATATAACAAAAAATAAAAAATAAAAATCACTTTGACTTTCAGCGACACGAACTCCGCGATGAAAACAGGAGTGTTCGAATTTATTGTTTCACGGGGATATTAAAAATGCTCTCGTTTTCGTTTTATTAGGATGGAGAAAATCACGACAGTGGAAAAATCGGCCGTTTTCGAATTAAATTTGGAAGGTGAATTATTAGGGAAATTACCGTACACATTTGAATCAATCACTTTAGAATTTTCAGAATGATAAATCTCTTTAATTTAAATATTTAATCACTCTAGCAAATACTGCATATAATGACATGCTTTTATGTTGTGAACATGTGTAAATTTCAAGGATGTAGATGTAGTACTAGTGGCTAGTTTACAAATTGAATTCAAATGTCTGACACATAACACATTCTGCTACCATGGCAGTGTCAGAAATAATTGGCAGAGGAATGTTCCTAGGCATGCGCATGCTAGCAATGTGTCATTTTTTTGCCATAAAAATTCATTTAGTGAGCTACTTAATACAGTTATATCCCTGTAATTTGGAAGAGGCCAGTAGATAGAAGAATGCCACAATATACAGTCTGAATTTATATGTGAAATATCTCTAAACATGTGTATTCAACACATTTTTCAATGTTCAAAAATTAGACGATGAAATTAAAATGTGTAATCTGTCTGTTTAATGATAATAATTTGCTGAAAAATGACCAAGATAGTAAGGCCAGATATGTGATCAACTGATCCATGCCCTCAAAGGTTTGAACAGATGTGTGAATTAGTGCATAAATATGTGAAAACTAAAATTGATATGGCACTATACCTCAATTGGAGTATAGCGCTATACCTCAAATGAGGTACTGTACCCCAACTTAGGTATAGTACCCCATATAAGGTATTCAACCTAACCTGAACAACGACCAATATGCAAGCTCACCTCAGTTACTGTTGAAGACTCGCTGTTCACTGATCCATAATGTTATTGTTGTTACTATTAAGACATATTCTTCCAGAGAACTCTCGCTAAACGAGAGGGGAGAACAATAGATCCGCTATTCCATCTGCTGTCAATGACCCATGCAACTGGGATATGGATTCCTGTGCTATAACATTATCTGACACCCATTTTTCTTCGTCAATTGATTTCTGTATGTCAAACATTTCTGAAACTTCAGTATGTTTTGTGAACTAGGCATCCTGTATCTGAAAATCAGCCACCGGGATTACATTCTTTTCACCCCTCGGCCATTTTGGCCTCGGGGTATTGTCGTTGCCATGTACGTCCGTCCATCCGTCCGTCTGTCCGTCCGTCCGTACGTCCGTTAACGCATTTTAGGCAAAACCGCTTGAGATACAACCACCAAATTTTCAACACTTATTTATCTAGTGCTAAGTCAGACGCCTATTGAAAGTGGCTTCCCTCGGCCCATATTTTACAGAGTTCTGCCCCTTTACAGATATATTAATTTCTATTTCTGTCCTATATGCCTGAATGTAACCAACTATATCTGCAGAACTGTGTTCGGTATAGCTACTATATTTTGGAAACTTATTTATATTGTTGTATTCTACAAGCCAACAAAGGATTACTCGCCTCGGCTTATGGAGTTATGCCCCTTTCGGATGTAATAATCTCCCCGATTTTGTTATCTGTAGTTGAATGTACAAGTTATATCTGCAGATCCGTGTCAGTCTCGCTCTTATTTTGTTGCAGTAGTGCTAAGTCAGACGCCTATCGAAAGTGGCTCCCCTCGGCCCATACTTTACAGAGTTATGCCCCTTTACTGATATATTAATTTCTATTTCTGTCCTACATGTATATGCCTGAATGTAAACAACTATATCTGCAGAACTGTGTTCTGTTTTGCTACTATATTTTGGAAACTTATTTATAGTGTTGTATTCTACAAGCCAACAAAGGATAAGTCGCCTCGGCTTATGGAGTTATGCCCCTTTCGGATGTAATAATCTCCAATTTTGTTATCTGTAGCTGAATGTACAAGTTAAATCTGCAGATCCATGTTTGGTACCGCTTATTCATCTCGGTTCTTATTTTACAGTGTTAAGTCAGACGCCTATCGAAAGTGTATCCGCTCGACCCATATTTTACAGAGTTATGCCCCTTTACAGATATATAATTTTCTATTTCTGTCCTATACATGTATGCCTGAATGTACTACCGGTATATCTTGATCATCCCACATAGAACTATCTCTTCCCCAATTCACACTACACATGGGTCACAATCACTTGGGGAAAGCTGAGGGGTTTTGATTAGATCAATCTCATGTTTAGTTATGGCATTTTATCTATATTTCCTAATGTTAATCCTATGGGAGCCATCCCCCAGTTATGAGCAGGAACAGCCAGCTCTGATGCAGGGCTGTCTGTGAAAATGCCATTGTGGTTAGATGCATTTGAGTTAGTCAGGTCAGGAACAATAGCTCAAGTTGACCATTTAGCCAAAGTGGGATACAAATTGCCTCATGTGATGAGTCCAAAGATTTACCCAAATGAAAGTCAGATGAATGCACAATAAACCCAAATGAACAAGTATTCACTTCAGCGAAGGTCCTATTGCATACTAGAATGCAAATGTGATCTGAATGGAGTGAGAGTATGCCCAGGGCTTTATATTACGCTAATTTGGGAACACCCTCTATTAGATTACGCTAATGTGCCCAAATTAAAAATACATCTAAGATGGATTAATAACCGGATGCAACTTGCTGAAAATGTAAAAAAATAACCAGTTATTAATTTCCTGTTGAATACTTGCAAACAAACTACATATTTTGTACAATTTTAGAATTCTTTCTCTCTCCAAACTTCATATAATTTGGGCATATTTAATTTGGGCACACCCTTAAACGGTGTGAACAACATGTAATATAAAGCCCTGATGCCATAAAGTATAATTCTAGCTAGTCCACTGAAACTTTGATAACGGCAAAACACTGTAGCCGCTAGACAATGTAATGGGAAATAACTCGCCATCCAAGACCGAGCATAAACTAATGCCAATCAATCAATATAACCTACCAAAATTTCAATGCTTCATCATAGCAAAAAATAAAAATGTGGAGAAATTAAGACTGAATGAAATAGATGTATATGATAAAATATTTTATCATGTTGAATAACGTGAACGGTCAGTCAAATGACTTGTTAAAAGTATATGAATCTGAACTAGCAGGCCCTCACGTTCTTCACCTTCTCCTTTGGCCAGGCTTTTCGGTGATCGTGTTAGTCTTTGGGATAGAGAAATTCACGTATGTGGCATGTATTTTCAGGGCATCTGTCGACCGTTTCCTTAAAATAAGGTCACAAAACAATTTGTCTTTCTCATCATTGGGTTTGGTAACCCAAACGGCCTTGCTGACTCTATATTTTTTTAAGTTCGAACAGTAAAACTAGTTTCCACTACCATGCACATATATAAGAAGAACCTTGGAGAATCCACAATTTTATTTTTTTGTAATCAATTGGCACAGCTTTTTCAGGGTTGGGGAACCCACACCATTCATGTACAGTATTTAGACAACACGCGGCAGAATAGCATAGCCCTATCGCATGTGAGTGGCCCCGTGTGAGTTCACTTCCATAATAGCCTACTTAACATGTTTCCCAGTATGACAAGTAAAAAATCCCACTAATGTGCACAGCCAGATTCAATGTATTCATATCTGTCGGTTTTCATAACATTTGCAGCTTATATCGACTGGCTATGAGTGTAAAATGCTGTTAGTGACCATAAGAATGCTGTTTGGTTAAACTGTAGGGAACATTACGAAAATGTTGTCGCAGAATATAGGTTTGGTTTCGCTGGGTGAATTCGGCATGGAACACAAACCAGACAGAGTTACTTCACTTTCCATTGTCTAGCCACGACATATACTTCCTGTTTTCATATTTATGCCGTGGACGCATGGAATTTTTATATTTTTTCCCATCCTTCCATTCTATTTTGAACATATTTGCATTCTAGTATGTAATAAGACCTTCGTTGAAGTGAATACTTGTGCTTTTATTTGGGTAATCTGACTGTTATTGCCATCCTCTAGAGCAGAAGGGGGTTATTAGAATAGTCCTGAGCTGTGTAGACCTCAGAAACATTTGTACATCAAGAGTGGAAAAACTAGGAAGACTTCCATACTTGGTCACAATTGTAATGCTGTGAGTCTCTATAGTTTTGGGCAATGGCAGATGAGGATTGATACGTTTTGTTTTTTGCGAAGAAATGCTCGAAATTGGAAGGGTAATTTTTACACGTAATGTGGATGTTATTGTTGTTGTATGTTGAGAGATGTAATGAGATAAGAGATGGTATGTTCCTGCTGTATAGATATCACCCCGGAAATTGGTGCTCTCAGTCTCTGCACAGAGGTGATGATGGTAATCGAAGTGTTTGGTCTACTCGGATGTCGTGAACAGGAGAGTGCCTGGTATGGCGTAGACCGCAATTTTGCGACAACAGTAAAGTGTGTCGATACTTTGAGCATGGCGATCCCGGATCAGGAATGGAAAACTCATCGACGTTTACACTTTAGTTGATCTGATTATTATTACCAGGGCAATTTTAAATATATTCTCCTTCAACTTCTCAAGAAAGATATGTGTTCCTGGCTTGAAATGGATCTGCTGACACAGCAAGTGCTATTTTTTTCTTGAACGACATTGGCAACTAACCCAAATGTATACCATTTCTACGCTAGAAAATCCTTTTGCCGATTTGGTTTTATTATGAATCCATTGAAATAAACCCCGGACATTCAAGCAAACTTATTTATGAAATGATGTGATGTACTACAGTACAGGCCGCGTCACAACTCAAGTATACCGGGGTAGTTACCGCACTGTTATCGCGGTACAGTTTAAGCCTAATCACTAGACTAATTACCGTAGCTCCATAATATCCATTCAAGCCTCGATAGCCGGCCGAGAGAACAAAAGGCGCCCCGTCGACGGCACGTGTTGACGAGCCGCTATTCAGCCAGCATGTCTTTATGCATACACTCAGAAGTACCGCGAAAACAGCAACAGAGCACGGAAACGCCTCTCTGTTACCGCGGGAATGCCCAAGCTTACATTATCAGCTGTGAATACCGCGAGCCTTCTGAATAATACAACAGCTAGCCGAATTTATTTACTTTATTTATTGAACAAACGATCACATCAGAATTTTGCTAGCTGCAAAACTTGATATCACTTGTTAAAGAACGGAATGCATAAAATGTTCGTCTGTGCAAGTTTTTAGTCGCGCGTTAAAGCAATTACAATTGCAGTACCGGCCTTTCGGTTACACATTATGTGAGTTAAAGTTACCACGTTTCAAAGATAAATACCAGTATATGATGACAACCACGCATAAAATAAGTTCTATCATACGGAGAGATCGGGGAAGGGGTGCTGTGTTGTTTCAACAAGCACGACCCGGAAATAAAAATCAACAGAACAGTCAACCACAATAAAAATTGTTCACTTGTTATTATCCGATTGCCCCTTATAATGAGTTGATTAACCATTCTTAATTCTTTTCTCTTCCGTTATTTCCCTGTTAAACAGGATGCTCCTCTGTTTCGACAAAAGACGAACATTTGATCGTGCACGGAAGTACAAATTAATCTAAATTAACACTAGGGAGGTTCTCGAAATCCCGATCGACGTTCGACGATCACGAGGAACACTTTCGCCCATATACAGTTATATTATCGTTAGTAAATGAGTAAACTTTTCTTGTGATTCTCGGTTTGAGCCCAGGGACGAATTCCCAAGACTTGCTACGGACACTATTCATATGCAAATTTAGCGCGAGGCCACCTAAACTACAATCTCAATCAAACAGCAGTGATCAACGATCACGCACTACTGTCGACCTACATACGGAATGTACCCACAACGGCATGTCATTTTACGCCGCTCTCTCTTCTGAGAAATTTTCATTCGGGGCGACAGATTTCGCAAAGCGGTGATTACCGGCACTCCAAACATTGGGATAGTTGGGAACCCTCGTACCAATGCAAGTTGGATTATTCTTGTTATAGGCGATGGTACCCTATCTGAAGCGATCTTCGGGAGAATATGAGGTCATTAAAAGCGCATTTGGCACGCTTGGAAGAAGCTTGGATGTCACTGTTTTTTTTCTTTACCGGTATTAACTGACGAGGCAACATGATCATTGGGAAAATGATAAACATGCACACGTGATTGTGAACACTTACCATTTGTTGTCCCCCGCTACTTAGTAGGGGGGGGACTTAGAAACACCGGTGTCCGTGATTCCGTAATTCCGTGATTCCGTAATTCCGTAATTCCGTAAGATTTTCTTGTCCGGACAATAACTCGTGAACGATTCAGCCGATCAACTTCAAACTTGGGGTGTGCCTTGACATTGGCGAGAGGACGGTTGGGATTGTTTTTCAGCAATGTGCATAATCCAATATGGCCGCTGTCAGCCATTTTGGATTATAAGCAGTTGGATCTTAGATTTTCTTGTCCGGACAATAACTCGTGAACGATTTAACCGATCAACTTCAAACTTGGGGTATGCCTTGACATTGGTGAGAGGACGGTTGGGATTGTTTTTCAGCAATGTGCGTAATCTAATATGGCCGCCATCAGTAATTCCGTAATTCCGTGATTCCGTAATTCCGTAAAATTTTCTTGTCCGCACAATAACTCGTGAACGATTCAACCGATCAACTTCAAACTTGGGGTGTGCCTTGACATTGGCGAGAGGACGGTTGGGATTGTTTTTCAGCAATGTGCGTAATCCAATATGGCCGCTGTCAGCCATTCTGGATTATAAGCAGTACGATCTTAGATTTTCTTGTCCGGACAATAACTCGTGAACGATTTAACCGATCAACTTCAAACTTGGGGTGTGCCTTGACATTGGTGAGAGGACGGTTGGGATTGTTTTTCAGCAATGTGCGTAATCAAATATAGCCGCCGTCAGCCATTTTGGATTATAAGCAGTTCGATCTTAGATTTTCTTGTCCGGACAATAACTCGTGAACGATTTAACCGATCAACTTCAAACTTGGGGTATGCCTTGACATTGGTGAGAGGACGGTTGGGATTGTTTTCCAGCAATGTGCGTAATCTAATATGGCCGCCATCAGCCATATTGGATTATAAGCAATTGGATCTTAGATTTTCTTGTCCGGACAATAACTCATGAACGATTTAACCGATCAACTTGAAACTTTGTGTGTGCCTTGACATTGATGAGAGGACGGTTGTGATTGTTTTCCAGCAATGGGCGTAATCTAATATGGCCGCCGTCAGCCATATTGGATTATAAGCAGTTGGATCTTGTCCGGACAACAACTCGAGAACGATTCAACTGATCTACTTCATACCTGGGGAGTGCCTTGACATTGTTGAGAGGAGGATTAGGATTGTTTTTCAAGGACGTGCTTAATCCAATATGGCCACCATCGGCCATACTGGATTTCATTGGATTTTAAGCAGTTTGATCTTGTCCACACAATAGCTGAGTACGATTCAACTGATCTACTTCAAACTTGGGGAGTCCCTTGACCTTAGTGAGAGGACAGTCATGTATTATGTTTTATGGATGTGCATAATCCAATATGGGTGCCATCTGCTGTATTAGATTATGTTAAGCTCATCAGCGATATCTCCATTTTCAAATCATACTCTTATCAATGATATGAGATATCATCGACCCCAAAAAATCGACCATAGAGGTCCATGGCCCCCGCAGCAGCAGCGCCAGTTATGGTGGATGTAATCCACCATAACTGGTGCTGCTAGCGGGGGACATGGACCTCTATGGTCGATTTTTTTATTTAATTTAAATGAGTACCGTAATGTATCCTGATTTACTTCTGGACGTTTTCAGTCCACAAAGCCGGCCTGTATTCACGCACGGCCACGTGGAGCGCTAGCCTTTGTAAACCCGTAAATCACCAGTCAATGCTGTCGAGACTAGCCAGTGACCACATGGAGCACCAGCCTTTGTTAAAAACTTGATGACCGGTCATTGGGGGCATGCTGTCGGCACTTTTTTCACAGCTGATAATATAATCTTGGGCAGTCCCGCGGTAACACAGAAGCATTGCCGGGCTCTGTTACCGAGGTGTTACCCCGGTATACTTGAGTTGTGTACTGTAATTCTTCGTTTTTCAAGAAATTGTGTGTTAAAATCATGATACAGTCTCTTCTCGTTTCTTATCTCAAATCAGTTGTGCCCAAATTAGAGAGCAAAAAAAAAACAAAAAATTTAATATTTTTCTTCCAATCAACGTTCAGTTATGTTGGAGATTCCTCATCAATAAGTGTGATATATGATTCAAAGCCTACCTACGTTTTTTTTTTGAGGGGAAGTGACTGGGGGAATTGGTTGGGGGGGGGGAAGTTACCTGCTTCTGGTGGGAATGGTATGTCCAGGGGGAATATATCGGGGGGCGGAGGGGGGGTTTGACTTACAATCAGGACTATACTTCTGCAACATTGTACATGGGGCAGGAGCACTTGACATCAGAATATAATTTATTTCCCTAATACAAATTTTTTGGACCCTACCTATCCTAATTTTTGCTAGCCTGTAACTGGAAACACATACTTTATTTGGTTACAGTTATCACCTGATGATAAGAAATTTATTAAAATGTTCAGAGAAATGCTATTTAAATTTCATGCTGTTGCGCAGGAAATGTAAGATGATTATCAATTTTTTTTGTGCTCTGTTGACAATTGCTCTGCCACCCCCCATCTTCCTTCATTCCGTCCTCAAACCATTCGCAATATCTGACATTTCTGAGCAAATTACAGGAGCCATGAATATTTCACTCTGACAATGTCTGAGAGAATGTCCAATGATGACAGGGTATTATATCGGCATACATGCAAGGAGCAAAGCCCAGATCTATTACATATCAATTGTATATACAAAATAGGATGGGGTTTTCATGGTCCACGAGTTTTAGTTTGAGTTGATTTGGATAATTCGTTGGACCGCATGTGACAGTCAGTCAGGCACTTGTTCTTCACTCGATGTGTCAGCTTTTAGCGTAGCATTATTATGACCGCGATTTGCACACAAGGAATCACTTTCAAGGTTGTTACTTCTGCCCTGTACCATATCCAAGTGGTCCAGCATTTCCTGCTGGTGACTGGGTTCCATTCCTTCAGTATGAGTGGTACTTGTATCTGTACTTCACTCAGAAAGCCTTATGCCCAAAATAATTGAATATTAATCTCTCAAAAGTTCTTTGTTCCAAGTCAAATTATATATATAAAAAAGTCCAATCAGAATAAGCTTATGTTTTCACTTCTATACTCGTATTAATTTGATGCCAATGTTTGCAAATACTGTGTTTTTGAGCATGCTGCATGTCAGTCATGTGATCTATGATATTTAATGATATTTATTTGCAGATTCAAGTAAGTGAGAAATTCATGAGCGAAACTGAACGGCAAATCAGTGGATATTAACAATACTGTGATTGCTGAGACTTCTGTGAGTGGTACAGGGGGGAAACATATTTCGACCTCTGCAGCCATTAAACAAGATGACGTCTATTATAAAGCTACAATGTTTCTCGGGGGCTCAAGATGAGACTCCCCCCTGTTACATGTTACAAGTGGATGAGTTCAGATTCCTACTGGATTGTGGATGGGATGAAACCTTCAACATGGACCAGCTGAAGGAACTCAAAAAGTAAGTGGAACAAAGTGTAGGCCTAGTCTGTGAAATTATACTACGGTAAACATTTAGATGGTTCAGTTGCAGGAAGTCCTCTCTCCCCGCCAGAACTAGTGAAGGGATCGAATTGATCAGAATGGGAAGTTCAAGCCTGAAAATAAGGCACAGGACATTAACCTATCACCTCCATCACCCCCCATCAGAGGATATATGGTATAAACCATGACCTGTTAACCCATGATATCTGATATGAAGAGGGGCCATCTCATTCTGATTTGCAGGGGGTTTATTAGAAATTAGAAATACTGACTGGAATCGGTAGAGCAGTGGGAAGGTATCCCCTAAGTCGTGAGTTTTCGATTCTCACCCCATCCAGTATTTCCTGGCAGGGTGTTTCACAATGTAAGAATATAATCATATTATAATTTATTAGAAATTTCAGTCCCATATTTTCCGGCTTGAAATGGTCCAAAAAGTGACTGATCAAAATACAAGACAAGATTTGAGGGCGATAGAATTATTAGAGTATTTGACATAGTGACTATGCTTTTCTTTTTACTTGTTGATGGTGAATTTGTGAAAGTTTGTAGATTTATTCATCTGAATCTATTTGTGCTACAGTACATACCTGTTTCTTTGTGTACTGAACCGTTTCTGTTCATACCTTGAGAGTTTTATATATATATTTGTCTATATTCCAGACACCTTCACCAGATTGATGCAGTGTTATTGACATATCCAGACCATATTCACTTAGGAGCCATACCGTACCTTGTGGGTAAATGTGGCTTGACCTGCCCTATATATGCCACAATCCCAGTCTATAAAATGGGACAAATGTTTATGTATGACTTATATCAGGTAAGCTTATCAAATATTTGAAAAAAAGTTCACTGTTGAAAACTGTCTCGTCGCCGTGTTTATTGGGTAACTATTGGAGATATTGATTTGGTTGGTTGTAACATTGAATTTGTTAATGATTTCATAAAGAGATTTGACAAACGTTACTTCTATAATGATTTCGTCTAACAATCAGCAGTTAACAAAAGTAAGCACGAAATATGGTGAGAACTTGCGGATAAAAACTGAAAACATTATTTCGTAGAAAAGCAACTTTAGTCAACTCGCCCAACCTAACCATTGACTAAAATGATAGAAGCTTAACGTAAAATCATTCAGTAGAATATGCGATGGTATATTTTATATTTATCTGATTACCAGTTTGTATTGGAATAGTTTTCAGAAATTAATCGAGATATTTTGTTTCCAGTCTCGTCACAACACCCAGGAATTTGACATATTCACTTTAGATGACATTGATGCAGCTTTTGACAAGATCATTCAGCTGAAATACTCACAGACCATCAGTTTGAAGGGTATGTGTGACAAATTAAAATCAAATAATGACAAATAATGTAATAGAAGTTGAATAAGAAGCAGTGTTTTGGGAAATACAGCTCCCATATTCCCAATCATCTGTGGCAGTTTGCCAACCAATCCAACTTTCAGTGATAAAACACCAGTAGTTATCCCCCCTGATTGTGATCACAGTAATTGTCTCCCCTTGCACATCTCCTGACCAAGGTTCTTGTGCTTCGAATTCCATTGATTTCTATTGTACAAATGTTAACTACAAATATGGAGAGAACATGTACCTTCAGATTGCTGATATTTTTTTCTTCAAGAAACAATAACAATAGCAACTGTTATTCAGTGATATAAGTCTATACATCTATAACTGAGGGAGGATAGCTGTGGTGGACTAAGCCAGTTGATTATCCCTTCTGTAGTAATGAAATTTTATTGGAGATAGTATAATTCATAGGACTACAATAATCACGCTCAATGTTATGTTTATGTACCATATTTGTCCAGGTAAAGGTCATGGATTACAGATCACCCCTCTACCGGCTGCTCACATGATTGGAGGGACGATATGGAAGATTGTTAAGGATGGGGAAGAAGATATTATATACACCATAGATTATAACCACAAAAAAGAAAGGTAAACTTGACAATTATAGAACTGCGAGGGTAATATGGGATATCTCTCTCAAAAGAACTTCATGGTAGCAGGTTTATTTAATAAATTTGATGAATTGCTGTTTTATTTATTGTTACCTTGCTCGGTTGATATTTTATCCCACTGTCCATAGTAATTTACATTAAGAAGTAAGGTAGTGGAGACTGGGGTCATAGTTGCAGCTGTTTAATGTTGTTTATTTGCCCCAAAAAGTTTAAATGGATTTCATTTTATAGAATCAATTTAATGTAAAAAAAGTTGAATCATTCCATTTAGGAACCTATCCCTTATGGGCAGTGATAGTTCAGTTATTTGAGGATATGATAAATATATGTTGTCTTGTGCTGATTTACAGACATTTAAATGGAGGAGTGTTAGAGAACTTTAACAGACCGTCTCTGATGATAACAGACTCGTTTAATGCCACATGTGTACAGTCCAAGAGGAGAACGAGAGATGGACAGTTGATGAGTGAGTACAGGGTCCAATCTATCATGTGACTTCTGTAGGAATAATCTGTCTCCATGGTTCATTCTTTCTCAAACATGATGTCATCCAATCACTAAGTGACTTTAATGGGCTATACTCCCTACCAATTGTTACATTATCAATTCATGGATTCTGTGGCTATGTATTTTAAGAATTTTCTATTACGTCAGCCATTACACCGCTACCATAATTTATTTTTAATGCATTTTAATTTTCGCATATATGAGCAGTTGTTAAACAAAGAAAATCAAATGTACTTAAAACACAACATGTTTCACAGTGCTGGGTGTCAGGTTTGTAAGTCCGGTGGTGCAGTGGTTAACCAGGGCTTTAGATTACCCCCTTGATACAACGTTAAATGTTGTGCCCAAATTAGAATGTTCTGAAAAAACCCACAACATTAAAAAAAAAAAAAAATTCTCTTGCATTGAGAATCAATATTCGGTTATATTCGTGGAGACTCCTCATCAAACTAGGTGTCGTATTTGAGTCCAAGCTTACCTATATTAACTAGGTGTTGTATTTGAGTCCAAGCTTACCTATATTAACTAGGTGTCGTATTTGAGTCAAAGCTTACCTATATTAACTAGGTGTCGTATTTGAGTCCAAGCTTACCTATATTAACTAGGTGTCGTATTTGAGTCAAAGCTTACCTATATTAACTAGGTGTCGTATTTGAGTCCAAGCTTACCTATATTAACTAGGTGTCGTATTTGAGTCCAAGCTTACCTATATTAACTAGGTGTCGTATTTGAGTCAAAGCCTACCTATATTAACTAGGTGTCGTATTTGAGTCAAAGCCTACCTATATTAACTAGGTGCCGTATTTGAGTCAAAGCTTACCTATATTAACTAGGTGTCGTATTTGAGTCAAAGCTTACCTATATTAACTAGGTGTCGTATTTGAGTCAAAGCTTACCTATGTTAACTAGGTGTCGTATTTGAGCCAAAGCTTACCTATATTAACTAGGTGTCGTATTTGAGTCAAAGCTTACCTATATTAACTAGGTGTCGTATTTGAGTCAAAGCTTACCTATATTAACTAGGTGTCGTATTTGAGTCCAAGCTTACCTATATTAACTAGGTGTCGTATTTGAGTCCAAGCTTACCTATATTAACTAGGTGTCGTATTTGAGTCCAAGCTTACCGCGTAGTCAAGCTTACCTATTAACTAGGTGTCGTATTTGAGTCAAAGCTTACCTATATTAACTAGGTGTCGTATTTGAGTCCAAGCTTACCTATATTAACTAGGTGTCGTATTTGAGTCCAAGCTTACCTATATTAACTAGGTGTCGTATTTGAGTCAAAGCTTACCTATATTAACTAGGTGTCGTATTTGAGTCAAAGCTTACCTATATTAACTAGGTGTCGTATTTGAGTCCAAGCTTACCTATATTAACTAGGTGTCGTATTTGAGTCCAAGCTTACCTATATTAACTAGGTGTCGTATTTGAGTCAAAGCTTACCTATATTAACTAGGTGTCGTATTTGAGTCAAAGCTTACCTATATTAACTAGGTGTCGTATTTGAGTCCAAGCTTACTATATTAACTAGGTGTCGTATTTGAGTCAAGCTTACCTATATTAACTAGGTGTCGTATTTGAGTCCAAGCTTACCTATATTAACTAGGTGTCGTATTTGAGTCCAAGCTTACCTATATTAACTAGGTGTCAGATGGAGTCCAAGCTTACGTATATTAACTAGGTGTCGTATTTGAGTCAAAGCTACTCTATATTAACTAGGTGTCGTATTTGAGTCCAAGCTACCTATATTAACTAGGTGTCGTGATTTGAGTCCAAGCTACCTATATTAACTAGGTGTCGTATTTGAGTCAAGCTACCTATATTAACTAGGTGTCGTATTTGAGTCAAAGCTTACCTATATTAACTAGGTGTCGTATTTGAGTCAAAGCTTACCTATATTAACTAGGTGTCGTATTTGAGTCAAAGCTTACCTATGTTAACTAGGTGTCGTATTTGAGTCCAAAGCTTACCTATATTAACTAGGTGTCGTATTTGAGTCAAAGCTTACCTATATTAACTAGGTGTCGTATTTGAGTCCAAGCTTACCTATATTAACTAGGTGTCGTATTTGAGTCCAAGCTTATATTAACTAGGTGTCGTTTGAGTCCAAGCTTACCTATATTAACTAGGTGTCGTATTTGAGTCAAGCTTACCTATATTAACTAGGTGTCGTATTTGAGTCCAAGCTTACCTATATTAACTAGGTGTCGTATTTGAGTCCAAGCTTACCTATATTAACTAGGTGTCGTATTTGAGTCAAAGCTTACCTATATTAACTAGGTGTCGTATTTGAGTCAAAGCTTACCTATATTAACTAGGTGTCGTATTTGAGTCAAAGCTTACCTATATTAACTAGGTGTCGTATTTGAGTCAAAGCTTACCTATATTAACTAGGTGTCGTATTTGAGTCAAAGCTTACCTATATTAACTAGGTGTCGTATTTGAGTCAAAGCTTACCTATATTAACTAGGTGTCGTATTTGAGTCAAAGCTTACCTATATTAACTAGGTGTCGTATTTGAGTCAAAGCTTACCTATATTTCCAGAATTTGGGGATATTTTCACTAATTTGTGCGCATTTTCCTGCCTAAAAAGAATTTGGCGCACTGAATATAGGGTGTGCCCAAATTAGGGTAATTTAAAGCCATGTGAACAATTCCTATCCATCACCAAATTACCTACAAGTCGCTCCTTCAACAGGCACACTCCACTCTAAGGAAATGACCTGTATTTGGAATGGGTGGTGTGTGCACCTGTGGCTGAATGGAAACTGCAACAGTTTTGTTTGACTAAGGAAAATGATTTTGCCAGATTAAAATGAACTAAGAAATGGATGTTTGCTGTCTCCTTCAAACCTGAAAACCGAACAAGTCTGTGTTGATGACTGAGATAATTTATATCTTATAAATACATTTTCCGACACTGTAAACTTCGCACCAGTGAAAAATCATTGGTTCGGGTATTAGGATTAAACACATGAATTGGGGAAACAAGCTGACAGTAGCTCAGTTGTTAGAGTAGTGGACTTGTTTTCTGAAGTCCTGAGTTTGATTCTCACCTAAGCCAGTGGTTTTCACTGGTTTCAAGCTTACATTGTCAGAAAATTTATTTACAGTGCCGCCTCGCCATAATGCGCCTCGATAAAACGCGATTTTGGATATAGCGCGCATAATTTCTTGTCCCCCAAAATAATAATAATAAAAAAAGAAGGTAAATTTAGAACTCAAATTTTGAAAATAAGTTTTTCTCTGAATGAGATAATTCATAGAATATTTGAATGAGGGGTGTGCATTCTAATATATCTCTGGTTTTCCATTTCAGACACAATTCTGCAGACCATGAAGAATGATGGGAATTGTCTGGTAGCAGTTGACACGGCTGGAAGAGTTCTAGAACTCGCTAAGTTATTGGTAACCTGCTCATTATCATCTTATTCAAGTCAACTTCACACTCCATTCACACTTTGAATCAGCCTTGATATATCAGCCCACTGGCTCTGTTCAAATGAATTTATAAATAGACACGAAACGTCAGTGACCTTGGATTCATTTGAATTTCGACATCTGCTGTATGAGTGGGTTATTGATTGACTGTTCTTTTTATCTGGCCACTCCTATCACCATTTCCAGTCTACAGTCTACCTTTACAGTCTGAAGAATCTCTAAGTGGTCTCGAACTCATGCTCTTCATGACAATAGCTGCAGCACTGTAACCATTTGGCCATGGAATCACTCAACCAGAGTCTGTGTTACAACTACATTTATACTTCACGTTTGCACTTGTTATAGCTAGAATAACTATGAGTCATTTGGCTTGTGTTTGACAGTTCTGGCTTCACTCCCCTGCATATCTCTCTTTAGTATTGGAGGGAGAGTTGAGTATAAACGCCGTTTGCGAAAGGTCAGACGTTTTTGTGCTGAGTAATAGTTTGTTCTAACAGGTTCTCAACTCACTTCGGTATGCTTTCTTACCTGGTTTCTTCCTTCTGCCCTCTTTTGGACACTTGACAGTTTGATTATGATATCATCAGTGACATCATGAAATAACAGATGTTGATTCAGTACTTATAAAACATGACCTGTTCTGGTCAATTTCCAGTCAATCATGAGAGATATCTGGCAGGTACCTGTTCCAACTAATGTTTCGTTACACTCACAATGGTACCTTTATGACAATTGCCACAGTCTGTCCGAGTGATTGAGTCCTGTGTGTCGAACCTCTTATAATCAGAACCATATTGGACTCGACACAGAATTTTCATTTTGAGCAATGCTGGTACTCCTGTTTCGGTTGTTTCAGTGACCATTTACTCGTGTTTCGTATTTTACTTAAAAAAGGTCTGAAGGGTTAAAAAAACCCAGCTAACTCTGTAAAGAGCGACGGAAAATTGACATTAAAGCTAATTTTAATAGTTTAAGTTGTACCGTATAATTGAATAAGGAAGCATCCTGATTGATATTGAAATGTACTGATTTGTTCGCTAATATTATTTTATTCAGGACACAATGTTTAGAACACCAGAGGCAGGCTTGTTACCATATTCTCTCGCTCTCATCAACAATGTCAGTTTCAACGTGGTAGAGTTTGCCAAATCACAGGTGAGGATTCTTTTCATGATTTGAATGAATAATTTCAGACATACACTTACACTTCATGGAATAACTACACATTTAAGGCTGCCGATTGGTTGATTTTAATCTTTGAAAGCAATTTGTTAAATTCCATTGGCTCATGAGGCAATCTAAAAGTAAATCTAGCCAATCATAAATTTTCTGCAGCTTCTCATCTTTATCACTGCTCAGTTGTGGGAACTTGTACAAAAATGTACATTTATCATCATATCATTGGTGACAGTGGTGTTACTTTACATGCAAATATGAGATATAGTTAGTGTATCAGTAATATAAAATTAAAAGTTCATAATCATGTTTAATTATTAAGTGTTTATTATCTCAGGTCAAATGTTAATCCATATTCACTGGGTTAGATGTTTACTAAATTACATGAAAAATAAATCATCACTACACTATATTACTGGACGGATAAAGACCGTAGTTCACTATTGACAGTTGTGATGGTAATAATTATATGGCCTGTATTTAGTGATTGCATTGCCAAAGATATTATGATAATACAGTTTTTTACTCCTTGGCCATTTTGGCCTAGTGAGGTATTGTCATCATCATGTACGTCCCTCCATCCGTCTGTACCATAGACGTATGGTCAGGGTCCGAATTAGGAAATTTGTGATGACCTGCTATTTTTTTTCATCGAAAAAAAAATTGCAGGTCAAATCTAACATCACCTGTTATTTAGGAAGTTGGACAGCTACTTTTTACCCCTCGGCCCATAGGGCTGTAGGGTCTTGTCGTTGCCATGTACGTACATCCGTCTGTCCGTCCGTCCGTCAACATTTTCTTGTCCGCTGAATATCTGCAGATCTATGAAGGCGGGCCTGACCAAACTTTGGTGAGAGCTTCCTGAATGTTGACTGAAGAAATGATTAGATTTTCAGATGGCTATGATGATTTCGTGATTTTTAATTATTTTTTTTATTATGTTTATTGATGGCTTGGCTTTTTGCACTGTTATCTATGCCCATTGGGAACCCTTGGTTGCATGTTTCATTTTGACTTATCATCCAAGTTGCCACATGAACAGGTACAATAAAAGCGTGCCTGAGATACAACACATATCACGAATCGTTAGATTCTTGGTATGTGCTTTAGAATAGGTTAGCCAGAAGACTATTCTGTGAAGTCATGTGACGCAGTCAGTATGTCGGCACCTCTTCCCACTTCCCTTGTATGTGTTGTAATTTTGAAGGTTCCCTGATACAAGAAAGCCTGGGCCATTCAAGATTACCATTGGATGGAACTCCCCAATTCCCATATATTCTGAGAGCTTACATGATGCTACACTTGTTCAACCTATGCACTACCCTTGGGGGATTTCTCCACCCCTGGGGCACTAAATGTTAAAGTTTTGGACTTTTTCCTATTCACAGCTTCTCAGCCTGCAGTGTACATTGCTTTTTCACACACATGCTGAATAACCTAATTTTTTTTCCTTTTATAGTAATAACTAACAGGTTGGTGACATTATTTTATTTCCCAAGTACAAGAGAAAATAACCCGCGAGGGGGTCCCCGCAGTATCGAACCCCTATTAGGTTTGAATTTCATGTCGCCTTAAATGAAGGACAACATTTTTCTTCAATTTTGCTGCATCGATTTATCAGAAAGCTTTTGCACAAACCATATTTTATTTCAGAAGTACAATATGAAATAACTGGCAGGGGAATCCCTGCAGTATCGAACCCCTGTTAGTGTGAATTTCGCGTCGCCTTAAATGAAGGACAAAATTTTTCTTCAATTTTGCTATTAAATCATTCTACTCCACATCATATGATTTATCTTAAAGCTTTTGCACAAAACATATTTATTTCAGGAGTGTAGTTTGAATTTCGCGTCACCTTAAATGAAGGACAACATTTTCCTTCAATTTTGCTGTTAAATCATTCTATTTTACATCATATGATTTATCCTAAAACTTTTGCATGAACCATATTTGTGTCCACACATTTAACCACTGTTAACTGGTACAACATAATGCTTCAATTTTTTTCACCAAACATCTTACTGTACCTTGGAAATCATTTAAAACGAGTGATTAGGAGAGTGTCAATCAGTGTGTTTCTATGCCATTAAACTTATCACATTTGTGCAATGCATAAATTGCCACTGATAAAGCTACACTTTCTTGCATGCTGTAATCCCAGCACACCACTCACGTGAAAACGAAGTCTATTATATCTATCACTTTCATTTTTTGTTTCATTTGAGTTTTGGGTGCCCATACGTTTTTTGGAATGCAGCCCTGATCCTACTTGACTGAAAAAAAAACAGGCTGAGGGGTCCACGCACCTTTCAGGAGCTTGCTTGCAATTCATGTTTTTCTACCTGTGCAAATCCACCAATAATCATAATACCGTATAAAGTGCACACTGCCAATCTGCCATGTAACCCACGTCTGTTGATAGTTTCTTAGCATTTTTATTCTATCCTCGAACTGGAACTGGTATTTTTTGCACGGCACAACAGACGCTAACTACGACTTGCTGTCCATTGCGCTTTTCAGACTAAAATCTCAATCCAGTCGCATTTCCACGACTTCAGCATTGATAGTTTGACTGTTTTTTGCGACATATTCTTCGCGTGCTGTCAAGAAGGTGACTGTCAAGAAGCCGGAAGTGATCTCCCAAGGGAGATAATTGCATCAAGGAATTAAGCAAGGGAAATAACTGCTTTGTGCACAGCCGGAAGTTGAAGAGGCATCATGCTTCGTTCGCACTTTCTGTTTTACTCTCGCATTTAGTGGAGTATTTGTATGGTGATATCGCGCACGAAGAATTCAATTCACGTTGTGTGAAACAGAAAGAAAATTATATATAGGTAGGAATGGCCAGGAAAATTATGACCTGCTAATTTCGGTCGAGATTTTTTTCTTTTAGCAGGTCATTTTCTACATCGCCTGCTTTGTCAAAATTTTGGCCTGCTTTTAGCCGATAGCCGGCCACCATTTCTGACCCTGTACGTCCGTCTGTCTGTTTTAGGCAAACCGCTTGAGATACAGTGACCAAATTTTGGAATTGTATTTACCTAGTTATAAGTCAGACGCCTGTGAAAAATGGTTCTGCTCGGCCCATATTTAATGGAGTAATGCCCCTTTTACAGATGTATTAATTTTTATATTGTGATATATGCTGAAAGGTAACCAACTGTATCTGAAGAACTGTGTTTGATACAGCTACTACAATTTGTAAACTTACTTATATAGTTGTATTCTGGAAGCCAACAGAGAATTCGTCACCTCAGCCCATATTTTATGGAGTTATGCTCCTTTTCAGGTGCAATAATCTCTGATTTTGTGATATATGCTTGAATGTAACCATTTACATCTAATTTACTTTGTTTGGTACAGCCACCAAATTATAAGGAAACTTTTTATCTAGTTGTTTTCTAGATTCCTACAAACAAAGTAGTCATCTTGGCCCATATTTTATGGAGTTATGCCCCTTTTCGGATGTAATAATCTTTCATTTTGTGATATACAGTTGAATGTACAAGTTATATCTGCAGATCCATGTTCGGTACAGCTGCTAAATTTTGGAAACTTATTTATCTTGTTGTAATCTAGAAGAGTACACAAAATTCATCATCTTTGTCCTTATTTTATGGAGTTATTCCCCTTTTTGAGTGAACTGATATTGGATATGCTTGAATGTAACCAGTCATATCTGAAGAACTGTTTTCGGTATAGCTACCAAAGTTATTTATGTTCTTGTATTCTAGAAGCCTACACAAGTGTTCATCTTGGCCCTTATTTTACAGAGTTATGCCCCTTTTTGGGTGTAATAATCTATGCTTGAATGTAGCTGTTATATCTGCAGAATTAATGATATGCTCTAAAAAGGACATTTCTGGATGATTAGTAAATAGATCCATAATATGTTGCACATTCTCAGTATATTTCTCAATTGCTTCGGTGAAGTCGAGAGGCTTTGTGAGTATCACCCTCGTCTTTTTCTGACCGAGAATTTTGTTTGCTTGTTGTTAGTAAGGGCTGTTCCAGATAAACATATGTACCCCCCCCCCGGACGGCAACGAAAAAAAAAAAATGTGGGTGGTTGTTGTAAAAATATTGCTGGTCTAGGTGGGTGTATCTTGAAATAAACCACTTCTCTGGGTGGTTGGATTCATTACTTGTAAAATGCTTCTGTGTGTGGGCCCTCAAATCCTTTTGAGGCATATAGTATTCATTATTTATGTATCTAGATAAACTTATTTTAATCCTCGAATCTTGTCCTGAGTTCGCGACCAACGTTTGTGGTTGTTGTTAACTGGCGCACTGTGACTCCACACAAAGGTGATCTTGAGTACCGTACTTTTTCATTGGACAGGCGTCCATGTCAAAGATATTTCATCCAATGAAATACCACGTTACGAAGATCTTTGTCAAGTGGCAGTGAATTCTCTATGAATGGAGATTTTTCGGCAATCTCTGTCCACTGAAAGCAGGTAACGATACGTGCCCGTCTCACCGGAGAAAACGAAACTAACGAGAGTGCAACCACCTCGCTGGGGGTCTAATAACACCCCAGCCACCAGTCAGATTTTTGGACCGGATTCGGGGCCTTCGCGCACATCGCCGGAAGTGACATCATATACAGTAAAATAGATGTTTACCGAACATTTCGATTACTTTTCAAGTCTGCATAATACCTCTGTTGACCTAGTGTTAATAAGAATTATCTGGAGATAATTTTCCCTGTTTATCTGGACAGAGCATATCAAAAGTAGTTTGCTCATGTGCAACACTAAAGGAGTTGTTCGGCCGGATTCAAACTGAACCGTGCGTTGGTTGGTTTCCCCTATACGTCATAGCAACGTAGTAAAGGTCAACTTCCGCTATTGGTGGCAGGGATGGTAATGGAGCCTGCGAAATGGAGCATGCGCTGTAGGGAGGTTGACGAGAGTGGCGACACTGTCGCCACGAGTTATCTCCCTTGGTCACATGACCGCGGAGATGGCTGAAGTCGACGTCGGGAACCCTCAGAAGCTTGCTTATGCAAGCTATTGTGATACCGATGACAGGTTTCTGAACGGTTGGGCCCCCAAGTCATCAATTAGATTTTCTCGTGTGTAGATGACGAACATGATCGCAAAGTTTTGTGAATGTTCACTGAAACTATAATTTATGAAACCAATAATTGATGATAGTTATAATATTTAACTACTGAATGACTTACTTAAAGTAAAATACTTTTAATGGACAGTTTTATTGAAATGAATTGATGGGGAGTGGTTGTTTTCTCAACTTTTTTTTAAACCAGACCCTGTTAAATAGACTTTTTTTATTAACCAATGATTCAAAATAGACAACTTTTGTACAGTTCATGTACACAGATCATATTCAAATATTTAAAATAAACATCATTAGCAGGCCTAAATAATTCGAGGTGAACACTGGCTGTGAACTGTTACAAAAACAGATGTATCCCTTTGATAGTTCGAAACAATAATATTTTTATGTAGTTTGCATCTGTTCATCCAGTCTGAACTACAATATAGTGCAAATTTTGAAATATGCTTATATGTGTGTGTTTTGAATGAAAACTTGACATGCATAATTATTTTTCTCCAACCTCAATCTTGCAAACTGGCCCAGGGGAAACATTTTTGCCAGGCCCATCCTCTGTAGTGCAAAAACCCTGCAGTACCTTTGATAATCCAGAAATAAAAAATGCCTGGTCTTCATGTTAAATTATAAATATGATATCTGCTTTCACCACGATTAAACTTACTATCAGTGGCCAGGGCAATCCCATCATTTAGCTCTTGGTGTGCTCTTGCTCTTGCTTCTATTGGTGGGTACCTTGGGGATTCTCATTTAAAAAATGTGGGTGGGTTGACTCGGGTTTTAATTTTAATTAAAAAAAATGTGGGTGGGTGGTCTCCGGGTTTCTTATAAAAAAATGTGGGTGGGTGGACTCCAGCTTCGAGAAAAATTATAGGTTATTGGTGGGTCTATGAATCCTTTTTCTGCTGTTGTGGGTGGTTACAAAAACTGAAAAATCAAATATGATGGTGGGTGGGTGCTAACAGAAGTGCCTTCCTGGGGGGGTACATATGTTTATCTGGAACAGCCCTAATGTTACGGCACAACAAATAAAATCATTGATCTGTTATGTCGGAAAAATCTTTGAAAAGTTCATGGAATTTCATATTTAAGTACCTGGAAAGTCATGGAAAAGTCATGAAATTTTGAAACACTGCAGTTGATGAACCCTGGTGTAAGATATTGGTCTATTTTGAAAAGTTCGTTGCGTTTCCTCTATTTTTGGGTTAAAAGTTCTTCCTTCGAATTTACAGGTTGAATGGATGAGTGATAAAATCATGCGAGCATTTGAAGACAACAGAAACAATCCATTCCAGTTTAAACATATGAAACTGTGTCATAATCTGGCTGAGCTACAGAAAGTACCGGACCCAAAGGTAGGTTGCATTGATATTATTTTCCACCTCAACAGAAATGAGATGTAGTGGGACGAGGGGATGTAGGGTGATATGCCACTTTGCATTGCAGGTTTTGGTCCCTAGTTATTATGGTAATTCCCCTAATAATTCAATCACAGGAAGTGGTATTTCCCACCAAAAAATCTGGAGGTGATCAGCTTTATTAGAACAGGAAGGTCCAAAATCATGCAGATAATCTATTATTCCTTTCTTATCTCATTGATTTTACAGGGTGATCAAATTTGTTAGAATAGCTGATTGAATTTTTGTTGGAAAAATTGGGAATAAAGTGATTGAACTAGTAGAGGAATTATCCTAGTTATTGTTGATGTAAATGCTCTCTCACCACCACTACTACTACACTGTACAGATAAGGAAAGAAGACACAGACATTGGAGGTAAGTGGTAGTTTCATACTCTATTGTTTACAACCATTGTCGCTGAGGTGACCCCACGATGCCCTATGCTAGCTCTGTGGTAGACGCTGTCACATATAAGGACCCCCCAGATTAGTACTGACAGTCGTTCCTGGATGATCAATCATAGTTGCTGTGTGTGAAAAGTGGCGAAATTTTGAAATATTTGTTTGGACACAGAGGCACTGTAAGTGCCTGCCTCTGGAGGGGCGATTATATTTACAACATAACACATGTAATACATTCCATATGTACTTCTTCAGTTCACATGTAGCACAGTCCGAGTGAGAAAATAACGCTTTGAAATTTTCTGGCATAGGGCGAATATCTTCCATTCGGGGAAGACAGTTCGAGAACAAATAAGTAGGTCCACCCTAAGTATTTTCTTTGTTCTCAAATGGCCTTGGGACGGTGTGTTTTATGATAGTGGATCTTGTAGATGTTATTTCAATATCATTAAGACCTATTTCAGAAAATTCTTTAGCTGAATACAATACCGACGGTCACGGATGTACAAAGGGAAGCAACTTTACCAACGTCACGGCAGAGGGCGTGACTGCTTGGGGGTCAGATCGAAGATTATTAACATGGTGGATCAAAGGAAATTGACGCAAAACGGTTTCCAGTTCGATAAATGGGCGGTCAAAATGAAATTAAAACAGATCTACTGTAGAGTGACTATCCTAACATATTGACAGACACACGAGGCTCTCTTGTTGTACGTCGTGATATGACTGAAACAATGTTGAAAACGACGTTAAATCCTACTCACTCACTCTCTTGTTGTATGATGTAAGATATATATTTCTAGTCCAAATGAATTGAAGAATCTGGTATGTTCTTCTGTGACGTCGATCATTCGCTATGACGTTGCAACAATCCATATTGTGATGACGCCACTCGCAATACCATTGTTGGCGGTCCAAATAACAAACGGCACAAGAGAACGTCATAATACAAATGTATCAAAATGTATATATTCGTAGCGTCGCAAGCTATCGTATGGCTGCAGGATAAATCTGACCCCCTCTGCACTCCGCCCTCTACCGGTATGTCAGCAAAGTTGTTCCCCTTTACGTATCCGTGACCGTCGGTATTAATTTTGTTTTGTCCGTCCGTCCGTAAGGACGTCTTAAGTGGGTTTTTCTTCTTAAATAGTTAACCACTTAAGAAAATTGAAAAGGTGATTCTTCTTACTAGGATACCCTTTCCAATATGGAAAATTCTCTATAAGAAATGATTTTAAAAATGTCACTTTTTTAGGGAAATGGGTAATTGTGCAACATTGTAACAAACTTTCAACAATGTTGCACAATTGTAACCACTTATGTCCGGACGTTACCGCATTTTAGGAAAAACTGCTTGAGATACAGTGGTCAAATTTGGGGAACTTATTTATCTATTTATATGTCAGATGTCTATAGAAAATGGCTCCTCTTGGTCCATATTTTACTGAGTTATGCTCCTTTACAGATGTATTAATTTCATATTTTGTGATATATGCTTGAATGTAATCATCTATATCTGCAGAACTGTGTTGATACAGCTACTACATTTTGGAAACTTATTTATATACAGTATTTCTTCTAATTTTTCGAACAGCATTTTTAGACTTAGAAGTAGAAAAAAATTCATCTTTATGTCAACTGAGGCTAAATTCTTTGGCATGGATATGTTATTTATCCCCAAAACTGAAAAGATATCTAGTGAAATTTGTAGAATGTTTGCAGAATTTCTCACCATAGTAGCATGAAGTTAGGTTTTGTCGTCTGAATAATTAGAAGAAATAGGGTAGTTGTATTCTAGAAGCCAACAGAAAATTAGTCGCATCAGCCCTTATTCAAGTGCAATAATTTTGAATTTTGTGATACATGCTTGACTGTAACCAGTTATATCTAATTAACTGTGTTTGGTACAGCTTGCAAATTATGACGAAACTTTTGTATCTAGTTGTATTCTACATGCCTACAAAAAAATTAGTCATCTCAGCCCATATTTTATGGAGTTATTCCCCTTTTCAGATCTAATAATCTCTGATTATATTGTGATATATAGTTAAGTGTACAAGTTATATCTGCAGATCCATGTTCGATACGTCTACTAAATTTTGGAAACTTATTTATCTAGTTGGTATTCTAGATGCATACAAAAAATTCATCGTCTCTGCCCTTATTATCGAGCCCATAGCTTTAGCTGCGGAAAGCTCGATATAGATGCCACAATGATGTCTGTCTGTCTATCTATCTGTCTGTCTGTCTGTCTATCTGTCTGTCTATCTGCAGGACCAAGTAAATGTTAAAGTTTTGGACTTAGAAAATTTTTCCTCGGGACCAAGTAAATGTTAAAGTTTGATCCTAAGGCCTGCCCGACCGCTGAACCCTCATATTTCAGATGCTTACCCTCGGGAAGCATGTCCCCCCCCCTGGGACCCCAGGACCAAGTAAATGTTAAAGTTTTGGACTTAGATTCCTGACACAGCTTCTCGGCCTCACCTATGTCTCCTAAACTAAGGCCAGCCTGACCCCTGAACTCTCACCTATTCCAAATGCTTACATCGGGCTACACATATTGAACCCATCCATTACCCTCGGGGAGCATGTCCCCACCCCTGGGACCCCAGGACCAAGTAAATGTTAAAGTTTTGGACTTCGATTCCTGACACAGCTTCTCTGCCTCACCTATGTCTCCTAAACTAAGGCCAGCCCGACCCCCCGAACTCTCATCTATTCCTAATGCTTACATCGGGCTACACATATTGAAACCATACACTACCCTCGGGGAGCATATCCCCTCCCATGGGACCCCAGGACCAAATAAATGTTAAAGTTTTGGACTTAGAAAATTCCTGTCCACAGCTTCTCGGCCTCACCTATGTCTCTTAAACTACCCCCTGAACTCTCATCTATTCCAAATGCTTACATCTGACTACACTTATTGAACCCATCCACTACCCTCGGAGCAGGTCCCCATCCATGGGGCACTGAGCCCCACCCCATATCTCCTAAAGTAAGCTTTGCCCGACCCCATACCCTCATATAGTTTGGGAGCTCAGATCATCCTGTACACTTATTCAACCCATCCACTAACCCCGGGAGCATGTTCCCACCCCTGGGGCACTGAGCCCCACCCTACATCTACTAAACTAAGCATTGCCCGACCCCATACCATCATATTTTGCCATAGCTTACATGATCCTACACTTATTCAACCCATGCGCTACCCATGGAAGCATGCCCCCACCCTCGGGGCACTGTGCCTCACCATTCATCACCTAAACTAAGCTTTGCCCGATGCCATATCCTCATATTTTCCTGAAGCTTACATCATGCTACCCGTATTCAATGCATTGCCCAACTCCATACCCTCATATTTCAATTTCTAATTTTATATATCTATTATATGTGATACTAACCGGTTATTAGGCATGAGATGCAGTGTACATTGTATATACAGGCATACATACCAAATCATCTACAGTATGTTTGTGTCCCAAATCTTCACCTGTTATCACTTAAATGCCAATATCCTCCATTTGGAGATCTCCTGCAAACAAAATTATCTCCCTTGATCGCTGCGTCGATCGTCCGCCAGGTGGCGTGCACTCCGCGCATGTCCATCACTCTTTTCCTTTGCAGTCTTGGTGACAAGACCTGTTTTGAAAGAGCTCCTGTAAACAGTAACTTTTGGATTGTTATAGACGCACTCTAGGGTTATTTTTTCTCTCCCGTAGTTCATTATGAACCAACGTAGTCGCCCAGCTATAAAGATTTATAGGAACGAAGAATGTCGTCAGTTTTAATCAGTTAAAGACTTGCATTTTTCTTTGTTTTCAAAGGTGTGTTTACAGTCACCTATGGCGACGCAGTCAACTCTGGAGAGCGGCCATTGACCTGGCAAGATGTCCAGCTGAGAAGCAAGCTACTCAGGCCCTCTTCAACGACTTGGCTGTAAACGAAGTTCCTACCAGCAACTTATCGTTGAAAACGATACTGTTGCCAGTGGAATCTTCACAACAGTCCCGTGAAACAGTACAGATCACGGACACAGGATCACAGCTCCACGGCGAAAAGCAGTACCCTGGAGCTACATTTTAAGACGGTGAACAAGTTACAGACCCAAGACGGCCTAGTTCAAGTTCACCGGAGAAGATGAGTTACGGACTCTATACCGGAGCCGTTACAACTACGGATCTGGGCAGACCTCGGATTACAGTTCCCGTTCATCCAAGTCTCCGCAACTCAAGAAAGACAAGTCTGCCAGCCGGGACCTGGTGGAGAACCGGGACCCGGGACAGAGCCGTACCCTGGACCTTCAAGGACCTCGACACCTCAGAGCGCCGGGACTCCGACTGCAGAGCACCTCGGACCCGACCATCGGAGAGAGAGGTTACTTCCAGAGGCGGTACTACGGCCCGGAGCCGTACCTCGGGACAGAGAACGACACGGACCTATGAAGTTCGGACTTATCCAGTACGCCGAGAGTCTACGTCTCACCGGGAGTCCACACCTACAGACCACGGACTTTAGATCAGCATACGGGACCATGGCTCTGAGAGATCAGCCCAATGCAGAACTCCGAGACCCCGTCAAGCCAAGAGCCTACAGAGACTAACGGGATACCGAGAGAATAGGCAAAGTGCAGACCAGTCAAGCCCAAGCCACGGCGATACGGTTTACTTCTACTGCACCGGCTAGAGTGCTGACACGGACTCTACTAGACAGCCCCGTCACAGACACGGATCAAAGCGAGTACTCGGATACCAACTCCCGTTCATCCAAGTCCCCAAAGAACCGCCGTACCCCGGAGACACAGAGGGACACGGCGAAAAAGGCAGTCCGAGAATCAAGATCACGGACTCCACCACTACAACGGGACCCCGGCTCAAGCACAGCTCACCGGTTCCACGGAGTCACGGCTCTATACCGGACGCCGGGAGTCGGACAAGCCAAAGGCCTACAGGGACCGGGATTCCAAGGAATCACGGCCCTATCCAGTGATCACGGCCCTATCCAGGGCGCCGTACCTCGGAACTGGAGACCTCACGGACCTATCCAGACCACCGTGACTCCGATACCGGAGCACCGCGGGAGGAAACTACAGCCCGGAGCCGTACCACGCACCCGGAGCCGTATCACGGAGCGGGATACCACACGGACCTATCCAGCGCGCCGAGAGTCTACACCTGAGAAGTCACGGACTCAAGCAGAACGGACTTATACAGATCACCGAGACTCCACATCCAAGGAGTCACGGACTTATGAGGAACGGACTCAGCCAGAACGCCGTGAGCCGGCCTCTACTCCAGCTTGGACCCATACAACGGAGCCATACCGCGGTACTACGGCAAGCAGATTTCGTAAACGAAGTCGCACACCGTTACAACGCCGAGATTCCTATCCTGTACGTCATCATCAAGAGAGGGACCGTCCTAGACGTCGGACCCCTTCACCTAGTCCAGCCTACCGGAGTCGGTACCATAGGGACCATACCCCGGAGCGACTTTACAACAGACGAGGGAGAAGCCGTTCACCGGTTTCTCGTCAACAAGCATTGATGGCGAGGAGCAGACGTCTACCCACCATCACCGTAGCCCGGAGCATCGGGATAAACAGAAGTCCAGAGATGAACAGGACTCGTAGATCACCATTCTGGACCTGCCCCCAAGGAACAGACTTCTGATCCAGGGGTACCTTCCAAGGCAAGCCTGGTCAAGAAACACAGTCATCCCCAGGCTTCACAGCCCCTTACCAGGGTAGAGTTCCTTCATCGGAGACCCGTGAGATGACACGATATGAGGATCACGCACGACGTTCCACTTCCTCGGCATCCTCATCTCATACGGATTCACCTCCTACGTCGGGCGGAGGTAGAAGAATAAGACATGCTACCCTTCAAAGCCAGGATAGCGGCGGTACATACGTTGACTCCAGAGATGCCCAGACCGGTGGTCGGCGATGACAAGCAGCCTGATGACCTCGCCGGGAACGGAGAAACTTACTACGACACCTCTTTACGGTTTTAACAAACCTTCTGAGGAGGAAGCTGCGCCAACCTGCGCACCATCTCCAGCATCAGCCAACCTATACGACGCACTGGATCGACAATTGGAGACTTCGTCATCTCTCCAGGAGCCCGGTCCTTACAGGGCTTACACTCTTCACGGAGACAATCCACCGTTCAGGGCCCGAAGTCTGAACCGGATCTTAACAGACTGTTGAACTTCACGAGGACACCACACCAGCGGGGGTACTTCAACAGAGGCAAGCCTGTGCTGTGGAAGATATGATACTGACACAACACAGAATTACATCATACTCTGATTGGTTCCTGACGGCTATTTCCAAGGCGATTCAGGATCCAGACGTGAAGCATAAGCGAGATCATTGACCTTTTCACGAGCCAAGATGGAATTCTTCGGCGCCTTATCGACTCTACAGAGGAGGTCGCCACGGAGGGTCTTTCCGGTCAGAACTCGGACAACCCAAGCTAGATGCTCAGAGTGGTGTTCGCCCTTACAAGGAAGGACAGTTCCAAGGCAAAGAGGGAATCTCCAGACCGGGACAGAGGTCAACCTCGTCAGTCAGAATTGAGGGTTCTCAAGCTTCACCTTCAAACCACTAGTCATCCTTTCATCCTTCCCAAGCTTCGAGTCTTCACTCACCTGATTGTAGAACGGTCGACCCTGATGATATAGAAGATCAGCGTCGAAGAAGTCAGCCCTTACATGAGGTCTACTCCAAGTCCCGACACTTCATCTGACGATCATCCTCAGTCTTCTAAGAGCCGGATCCTACTCCTCATCGGATAATCTAGGACTCCACCTACACCCGACATCATGATCAGGGGAATCTATTTCGGGAGAAACGGCTAGTCGGTTTGACTTAAACCGTTTTTCTTTGGGGTGAGACATCCAGTCTACAGTGGGCAAGCCTAGTTTCACATTGAGGTCCCTTCCAAGGCCAAGTCAACACGGACCCGGACACTGGAAGAGGACACGAGGATAAAGTCATCTTTAATCCGGAAGGCGAATTAGGACTCCAGAACAGAACCTGGGACTCCAGCATTCATCGGGATGACAGTAGACACCGGACCAGACGACGGGACCGGACACTTACTGAACATATTCGACTCTACAGGAGTTGGACTCCGACTCCCGATTGTCGTCACTTTCTCGACGTCTCCAGAGACCCTTGTCCAGTTTCGCCTCGATGATCATGGCGGTCCAGGGATATTTCCAGGGACCCCACGGATTATGTAGTACGGCTACATTCAAGCGGCAAGCAGGTTTTCCGGCATATGGAACCTGCACCGAGAACCAGACCATCAACACCATGACCCAGAGGCCCGTGGGATGGAACTACAGTCTACTACTCACCCGGGACCTAGCACAGTTTTGGCTAGCTCCAGGTACTCCTCATTACAGTTTCTCAACTACAACTGATCCTGAGCGCAAGAACAAGCAATCTAAGGATGCTCGTCCCGGAACATCTTCACCCCCCTTCCAGAGTGGCGATGCCTGAGTCAGTTTCAACCAAGCACATAGAACTTCACATTCACCGATGCGGAATTCATAGCTTAGAGGGGGCCATTAGTCCGGCAACAGATAGCCGACACATCACATGGATACCACGACAGACAAGCAACGCATCATCTTCCTTAGGGATATCTACGCTAGAAGGCGGTCCCCCTTGGAGGTTGCGGTTGTACATCACATCAGCATTGATTACGAACGTTCAGTACGGTCGTCAGTTGCGTCAAGTTTGGGGGGAGCAAGATTCCAGTCACTGTCTTCTAGAAACATCAACACTGGCGGTATCAGCAATACCATGTCACAACACCATGTGTTTCACATCACTTCAGGGTTCCCGCCGACAGTTTTCTCCAAGTCCTACAAGGTACTACAACCGGAAGATCACTTTTCCACGGGGGCACCGGGACCCGCAACGGCCGAACCCCCACGTCTGCTACGGTCCAGAATTTCCTTGCAGACCAGGGTTTTTCTCCAGGACCAATTGTACAGACAAGGACAGCAGCAAGCTACTATTTACTGTACAGTCGCATCAAGCCCGGAGAATGTACTATAGTAGGGGACCTGTGGCCAACACTGTTTCTGTTCCAGCAACAGCTGGTTTTTCCTTCTGCATCTGTATCAGGGCAGGGAATCTCAGTCAAGCAGTACACAGGGGTATCACTCAGCATCATCCAGGGTTGTCAAGTTCACCCACGGAACCGACTACATTCCAGCATTTCAGCTTTCCATGGTCTTCACCTTACAGTCTCGCCGAACACATCAATTACCACCCAAGGAGACCTGGATGTGGTACTAGGGCATTCTTACGCCCGCCATTCGAACCAGTTCTACCAACTGCAGTCAACATCCTGTCCTGCAAGACAGCTCCATGACAGTCTTCACTACGCAATCAGAGCATTGCGCAGTAGAACCTAGTTCCTTGACAGGGATGACAGACTGAGCAACCAGAACCTTTCATCCCATCCCGGATTTCGTCATTAGAACGATTCCACACGTCAGGGACCAGACGTCCAAAGACTGTACCAGATTCCAGCGCTAACAGATTTCATGTACCTGCTGGAGGAGAAGAGGTTTTTATATCCAGTCAGAGGCCTAGAGCACTCTTTATAGAACCGACAAGAGGTTCCAGCTGTCTTCCTCTCTCATCACTTCTAACAGACCCATCAGCGGACATCACTAGTCCATGATCACCGTCTGGGTTGAAGAAGACTGCCGACTGGTTTAACCAACTCGCCATCAACGCTCCTTCTCCTTTATGGAGACATCGTCTCACAAGATTAGAGCCAGTGTGACGTCCGGGCCACTTTGGGGAAAGCTTATCGTTGAACGATACTGTTGACACCTGCGCTTGGACGATCAATTCAACTCATGCTGATTGCTATCTTCAGACATGTCTGTACAGACAGATAGGATGACTACACTGGACCTATAGCTACAGCCCAGGGTATAGTCTACCACTCCTATCAAAAAAGGGGGGGGCACCGATCAAGCAAGCAAGATCCCGACAATTCGGTAAGTATAGAAGACATACCATGCCAGAGACGAGGGGACTTCAAGACATCACGATGGCATCTGA
>JAVTVY010010137.1:0-47018 GCA_036873755.1 Hanleya hanleyi
GAGATACATCATTCTCTATATAACTGTGACTGAGATACATCATTCTCTATATAACTGTGACTGAGATACATCATTCTCTATATAACTGTGACTGAGATACATCATTCTCTATATAACTGTGACTGAGATACATCATTCTCTATATAACTGTGACTGAGATACATCATTCTTTATATAACTGTGACTGAGATACATCATTCTCTATATAACTGTGACTGAGATACATCATTCTTTATATAACTGTGACTGAGATACATCATTCTCTATATAACTGTGACTGAGATACATCATTCTCTATATAACTGTGACTGAGATACATCATTCTTTATATAACTGTGACTGAGATACATCATTCTTTATATAACTGTGACTGAGATACATCATTCTTTATATAACTGTGACTGAGATACATCATTCTCTATATAACTGTGACTGAGATACATCATTCTCTATATAACTGTGACTGAGATACATCATTCTTTATATAACTGTGACTGAGATACATCATTCTCTATATAACTGTGACTGAGATACATCATTCTCTATATAACTGTGACTGAGATACATCATTCTCTATATAACTGTGACTGAGATACATCATTCTCTATATAACGACTTTAATATAGAAAATCACAGGGATGTAAGAAATAAACGCATCATTAAAAGGGTGGCGGAAAACGACGCCGGCGTACTGACAATACTGATCAGCGATACTGAATTGATGTTTGGAACATCATGATGTCTTGTGGACATAATTGAAAACTTCTGATCGCTTCTCTCTTACAAGAAACTAGTCTATGTTTATTCATGCCATGATTATCTTTTAATTTCGTGGTAATGATGTTATACGAATTGAATCATGGGCGCGAAAATTTTCATTGTTCGCGGCGGAATATTGAATAACGGTCTAAACGCTTGTATTTGTGGTCTAATATGGCCTTATTAGGTTTTCGATTATGGGCACGGGAATTGTTCATGGACGATGGCTGACTAATGGATGCCCGATATGACGCTTGTATCTAACAATTAATCAATGTTCTCCTCAGATGTTATATTAATGTATGACCCTGTGAGAAGTGGATGAGTTTTCATTATCCTTTAACTAAGTATGAAGATTGGCCTTCGGTTCAAATTCAAAACGGATGTACACAATGGCGACCGATGTATCGTATTTCAGCGATATTTTATAGGCCTATGTAGGCCGAGGTCAGCAGATTGTCAGTTTGAGATCATCAGTGCTATACATCTTTATATATATATATATATAGAGTTGATTAATTCTACAAAGGGAATATTTAGGATAACGTTCTATCAGTCAGGAATAATATATAGAAGTCAAGGCTATGACGATTACCGTCATAGAGATGGAGTTCTATTTGCAATCACTTGAGATATACATCAAGAAACACTGCAGAATCATGCTGTTTCGCAGTTTGTGACATCCATCGAATGATTATTCTACTGGTTTGGCAGGTGCCAACAATAGAGTTTTACATCCAAAATTTCAAAAATCTTCATAAATCACCGATCAAAAAACTTATCTGAATTCTACATCAATGCCGCTTAGTCATTAGTCGCTACCGTATCCGCCAATGTCATTTTCTTGACCGTACCATTATCTACACATAGACCTTTGATATCTTAGTCGATGTTCTGAATATGGGTCACGTCCTACGAATCGATTTTAACGAAGAACCCATGAAGATAATTATGCTATCATAATTACTCCTTTTGAACCGTATTCTATTTAAACATCAACCATTCACTCTTCTTCAGCTTCATGTGTGATCCATATTTGATCCCAGTTAGAATAATACACGGCGCAGAACCAGTTTGCTTTACAGTCGTGCAAACTGTAGAATTTCGCTTGCGCTTGCGTATGGTCTGCCAAGCGGGAGATGGAGGGGAGGGCCTGATAACAACCCCTGCCACATGACCAGGTAATGTTAATGCCACCGAGGTGATCTTTTGTGCAGTGATGTACGTCACAAAATATCTGCAGAAACTAGGTCGACAAATACTCTTTCAAGCGCCTTCACTCCAAGTTTCTCAAGTTCGATGATAACTTTCAAATACTATGACAATATACGATCGTAGAGTACAGAACCCTAGGCGTTACGCTTCTTAGCTTGTGTCTAGTCATTCCGCTTATCGCCTGGCTGTGGGCTGTGGTGGGGGTTGGGGAGGGGGGGGGGAGAAGGCGTTTATTGTGTAACACAAGATCCTCATGTTATTTATATGAACTGCCACAATGAAAACGTGGGTGCTACAGATTATACTCCAGAGAAGGACTGAGAAATTAATACGGATTCAGCAATACTGGCCAGTGATAGGTTTCTCTACAGAAACGTATTGAAATATTTCCTAAATCATTATAAAATATCGTCGACTTCTGCCCCGTGGTTCTCCCGGGGTTAGACCTGGGTGTCATCGTGCACTCTCCAGGCCATGGTAAGGATAGACCTCAGCGTCTCAGAGAGCTTGTCGTAATACCGGTAGGCGAATAACTGAGGCACCCGTGGGGTTCCCGGGTGCGAAAAGGAATAGGGTTCCATGTGTTAAAAGGAATAGGACCCTACCCGTGTGATTTCCGGGTGTGAAAAGGAATAGGAACCAAACGTCGTGATATGACTGAAATAGTGTTGAAAGCGACGTTAAATCACATTCACTCACTCACTTACTCTCTTGTAAGAAAGTATCTTGTATTATACAGTGTCGTGTGAATATGTTCGTTCGATAAGACCGTGCAAATTCGTTTTGAACTGCTGTTTTCTGGATGTCGGACATGTCGACATGTAGGCCTACCTACATTTGGTGCAGTGAAGACAATGTAGATCTTGGGCGAACAAACTTTGGTTCTGGAAACCTTGGTTCCGTCTGGAACTACTCTCATCTTTGGGTACATAATCCTATCCCGAAAATATATGTACTTCCTTTTCATTGTCATACACAGGTATGCCTCACACTCGAATATATTAGACATTGATGATGTTTCATCCCGGTAACTAAGCGATCTGTGACGCAGGATTCTAAAGCATCTTCTAATTTACAGGGAAGCCAGATGTACCCACTGGCATGCACATGTTCAAGTTACACCCTCAATCTCCTGTAATTTGCATGTATTAACTATATCCCTGTATTAGAATACAGCTCAGATAATATCGCTTTTGCAATTCTTCAATACTATGCCAAAATACACCCTCGATATGTGGATTGCCAGATTCACATTTCACTCCATCAATGCCATGCTCAGAAATGTAACCAGAATGCACTCGTTGCTGAAGAAAGTCCAATATATCATTTATGCCGATGGCAATATGCTTGCCAGGCAGTTGCAAGATCTTGATCAGATATAAATAACAATCACTGATAAGATGCCTAGAAGTTTGGCCTATGATTTATAAAAAATCGCACTGAATTGGTAATGTGCATTTGTGTCAGGCATACAAATGACAACTGTATGTACGACCATGGGAGAATCCACCAAGGGAGTTTCTTTTTTAATAGCAGTAGTTGAATGATGCGGGCATCACATCGATTTAGCGGACACAGCAATAAGCCATTTCAGTAGCAAATTTCATGGATTCCGAATCACTAGTTCATGTGCCGTAGATTTCTTAGCATTGATGAAAATAGGTAAACGTGGCAGCCATATTGAAATCCAAGATGGTCGCCATATTCATAGACGAAAAATATGACACCAATGGATTTTTCACACCTTAATACCTGCTGTGAACAAAAAAAAGTAAGAAAAAACATCAAAAATAAACACAAGACACAACGTCCAATATTAATGGTCCGTATATTGTATATAAAAAAATAACAAGACATTTGGTAACAAAAAAGGTGAGATGCACATGTGTACTTTTTGAACCGGTACTTCTGACTCCATCCTCTTAATGCGAGCAAGCAACAAGATCCGGCGTGGCTTGTGGACCAGATGAAATTATTAGTTGCTTCACACCCACATGTAGTATATCGATATTTCTTTGTGAAAATCATAGTCTGGGTGAGATGTTGCAAGCATTAATTTTCGTTCTAAATTAATACTAAATGGCAGGTCAAAAATCTCAATTCAACAGTCCGATCCGTGTCAACAATCGATTTGCTATCATTGAGCAATCGGGAAATTTCCTGTGATTTGGATCAACACCGCATTGGTTCGGAATATACAATAATGCAATTATTGCTTCGCTATTTGAAATACCTTCCTTGAAAATAAAAATCGAGTTTTGAAAGGTAATGCCATCTCAGCTTCCCATGGAGCTAAACATTATCTTGCTTGCTTCACTAACCTTATATCATATCATGGCCAGTAACTTACTGTTCACTCCTCTATTCCAATCAACTCTACCTGGAGATTTGGAGTGTACTGCAGCCAGTGGCAAAACGGAAACTTAGAAATCTTTAAGTTTATCGTTACACGAGGGATAGGGGCCGCTCTGATGTAACAGTAACGATCTTCTCCGAAGGTATTTCATGCTCAAATTTTCTGTTGAATCTATTGAATACGACTCAGACAATTTTAAGAACAAAAACGTTTTTAAAACTCCATTTCTTGAGGGCCCTGCCTAATGTCTACCTTTCGCAATTCACGCATGATCCCCTGAATCCTCATAAATTCATTCGATGTATGTCATGTACATGTATTATTGTTTTGGTGGGAATTTTAAACCGTACGACGTCGGGCATTATAGGTTTGTTGCATTTACCAGATTTACCTCATGTTGAGTCGTTTATTTAACAAAGCTTTGAATGCCCGTTCCGTCTCATTCACCAAACGCTATATAGACGATCTTCTCGCTGTGGATAATCGCTATATAAATGACGCAGTGAAGGATATATATCCACCTTCACTGGATTTGAAGGAAACTACAGATAGCCCTATGGGCACATCATATTTAGACCTATATCTCTATAAAATGAAGTGGGTCTTCTCTCTCGTTGAATTTAAAAGAGATGATTACAATTTCGAAATCGTAAACTATTACTTTCTGGAAAATAATATTCCAGTGGGACCTATATATGGTGTATACACATCTCGTCTAGTAGCATTTGCTAGATCCTGTGTGAAATGTGACAAAATGTTAACGTAGCAAAACATTAATGCAGAAACTTATAAAACAGAGCTACATCACGAAGCACCTCCACTCAAAGTTTATCAAATTTGACGATACCTATAGCATGCTGATAGCAAAATACGAGCGTAGCGTGCAAGATCTTTGGCACCTCGTTTCGTAACTTGTGTCTAATTCAGCTTAACCCGGGGCTAGTGGCCGTATGAACTAAGGCACTTCAATATCCTCATGATATTCATATGAACAAACACAATCAAAGCGTGACTGAGATACATCATTCTCTGGATACCGACGTTGCAACGAACATCCAATGGATTAAGAATACTGATCAGCGATATGGATTTGATATTTTTGGAACATCATGATGTCTTGCCAGCATCATTGAAACTGTTGACTGCTTCTCTCTTGTAGGAAACTAGCCTATGTTTATCTATACTTTCATTGTTTTTCTTCGAATTTGGTGCTAATGCTGTTGTTACATGAATTAGTTCTTTGGATTATGGACGCGAAAATTCTTTAATGGACGACGGCTGAATATTGAATGAGAGATTAGACGCTTGTATACGACTAATTCTGCTTAACCCGAGGCTTACCCGAGGCTTGGAAGTTTGAGCACCGTTTTATTTTACATAGAATCCACCCCGACATAACAGTCACATGAAGGAGAGAAAGAGAGAGAACAGTCACACTCAAGGTATGAATGAGAGATGCTAGAACAAGATTTTGAAATTTATTTGGATTACAGCGTACTTTTAACAACAGCTCACCTTAGGATCTTGTTTTTCGATGACTAACGCGGAATTTAGTTTGTGGATAACGGAAGAATGTCCAGTCTGACGACTGTCCCTGAGATATTGAATATCGTATATATATATTGGAGTACGATATTTGCAGTACGTCCGTCTGCCTCGTCAGTGTCGATGAGTTACTACCGGTAGTTCCCATGAGGTTACGTCCACTTATTTATGAAGAATTATTAGGATTCCTGGAAGGCATTAATGGACTGTGACCATGATGACAGACTGCATGTTGACAGATGCCTCTCGGCTTTGCGTTAATATATTCCGAATACCCCTCATATTCTATATCACAACGTACGTGACAGAAATCCTTTGCAACTGACCAGTCACTGAAGATCAATACCTATCTTCAATCTCAGAATTATTTATCCCAGAGTGATCAAATCCCCAATGTTCGATGTTTTGTATATCGGTATATGAAGAACCTAGAATCAGTAAATAACTTTTGTTACGTATACACTGAGAGCAGCAGTGGTCTTGCCGAACATATGTTTTCCTACCTATACATTGATTGCGAACTACAGGAAAATGTAATAACAATGCGTGGGCACATCACAAAAAACCCAGAGGAATACCGTTTGCTAGCTGTACTCTGTATTAAATGTAGTTCCATTGACCGTTTTCAATAACTATATTGAGTCCTGGTGTTTCCAGCTGAATGAAGGCTGTTCAATAACATTTCCGCGCTGCCGGGAACGGATGACTGGACAGTGTAACGGCTAATTAGGCTTCGGTTAAACTGCATATACGAACGTTTCTTTGATCAAGCTGGACATCAACTTTTATACCTTCGTGAACAAATGGACGGGATGACGACACACACAGCCAGCATCACGATAATATAAGAAATCCTTGTCATAGTACATGTATTTGATATAAGAAATCCTTGTCATAGTACATGTATTTGATAGTCCATAGTCTATATCCTGTCAGGTACGATTCTAAGTAATGTGACTGCTTTCGATAACAAGCGACCAGACACATACTATACACAATAACAAAAAACAAATAATAAAAAAACATGACTATTATCACACACAAACCGAAACTTCTACTAAAATCAGTAACAAGACCTGCAACTGATTCTAGGAGATACTGAGAAAAGTAATAACGATCTGAACGTGATCATGGGAATTATCTCCCTTCGTTGAAATAAAGTTATGAGCCACTCTCTCGTATTCGCGACTGCTCGGCCTATTCCGTCGAAGTCATAATACCTCGCGCAATAATGGTGTAAGAATTTTACAGCTCTCAGCTGTAAACCGTGAGGCACATCACATACTATAGGATGTTTTTCCGCTCACATAGTCCTCGTTGTATTTCTCCCTTATCAGGAGATAAAATATATATCCAAATGAAATGGATATTCCCTTGATTCTACCCGCGGAGGATCTCTTCTAATTTGAGGTGTTTCTACTGGTTTTTCTTCTTGAACTGATCTCGATGATAACGAAAGTCATACAGCTGACATGTACTGTTCGGAGTTTCGGTGTGATACTGAGCTTTCAACATGGACGCCAATATGAATTTCTAGCAGTTCGGTACGAGGTACTAATGTCCTACATTATCCGAGATCGTCACTTTCGAGTCATGTGTTGTTCTACTACTTCAAACTTACGATCTGCAACATCCCTTGGATGATTCGGAAGATATTCATAAATGTATCTTTTGTAAGTCCAGACAATTACAAGCGTCTGGTCCGTCATTCATAATTCAGCCGTCGTCCATTGGAGAATATCCGCGTCCATAATCCAAAGACCTATTCCATATTCCATATAACAGTATTAGCACCAAATTCAAAAACACAATCATAGTATACATAAACATAGGCTTGTTTCTTGCAAGAGAGAATATATGTTTCGTAGGTGGTATGAAACGCCTGTAATTTATCAGATTTCTCGAGTCTGTTCTCCGCCGGATGAAGACCGACCGTTTGTTTCATCCATTCGTGGTTTTGGTGTGTTAAATTGGTATGATATATTGGCGCGTTACATATTGGAGTGTTATATTGATATGATATATTTGGTGTACCGTTCGACCAGGCTATAGATATGACGCCCATTTGCCCTGTGGTTTATAATTGGGCGTCCTTGTATTGATGAGCTAATCTATATTCCTCGATTTTGAATAAAGACCGTTTTTCTTGATTATGAATAATAAATGATATTCTAGTTTAGATACAAGAGTTTAGTTAGGCATTTAATATTCCGTCATCGTTCATTGAAGAATTTAGGGCGTCCATAATTCAAATACTCAATCGATAAAAAAGAAAAAAATAGTCATAGTATAGGCTAGTTTCCTGCAAGAGAGAAGTGGTCAACATTTTTCTGACAGCATGATGTTCCAAAGGTGTCAAATTCGAATTTCTGATAAGTCTTAATCCATATCATTTTCGTTGCAAAGTCGTTATCTGGAGAATGCTGTATCTCAGTCACGCTCTCAGTTCACGGCTCCCTAATATACCCCTCAAACACTTTTCTTCTTGGCATTAATCATTGTTAAGGTTGGATGGAATTGCCCTCTCGCGTGTTACATCTCGTAACTCGGTCACGATCGGAAAAGAGTCTTTACCGGGATATCTTCCGTACATATGAACTCGGTCTTGTGTCCTCGCGGACTATATGCTCTAGTGAACACAATAAGGAGACAGGCAGACAATAATAGGTTAGTCAGATCTAAAGAATGATGATTCCAATGAGTACCAACATTTTAATTGCCTTTTATAAGCCTTTGATTTGGATAATGACTCGGAATTCCAAGTATTCTTGTAGGGCACCCGTTTAAAGATGTCAGCTTCAATACCTGGGCCAAGAGTTTGATATATGTATGAGCTGTGATGTAGAATACGTATCCAAAGTACGAAGTACTATTAACCGAAATTGATAAGAAACCATATCCTAAATTTGAAGATGAGTTCTTTTATTTTCATAATTCGGAATTGAACCCATGTTCTCGTAAGCCTTGGAGTATGATGAGAGGGGAAAGAGGTTATGCGTGAAGAGTGTTCTTCAATTCCTTGGCTAAACTTTTCGTCTAATAACAAGGCAAGAATCAAACTCCAGTGACCGAAACCATTAATTTCTTTCAAAGTTATCTGTATTACAAGCGTCTAGTCTGTCATTCATAATTCAGCCGTCGTCCATTAAAGAATATCCGCGTCCATAATCCAAAGACCTATTCCATATAACAGTATTACCATCAAAACATAGACTAGTTTCCTGCAAGAGAGAAGCGGTCAACAGTTTTCAATGATGCCGACAAGACATCATTATGTTCCAAAACTATAAAATACGTATCGCTTATCAGTGTTCTTAATCCATAATAATCGTTGTAAATTCGTCATCTAGAGAATGATGTCTCAGTCACGCTTTGATTGTGAATGCTCATATGAGCACCACGAGGATCTTGAAGTACATGGGTTCATACGGCCCCTAGCCCCGGGTTAAGCGGAATTAGACACAAGTTACGAAACGTCACGGCATAGATCTTGCACGCTACGCTCGTATTTTGCTATCAGCATCGCCAAAATTGAAAAACTTTGAGTGTAGGCGCTTGGTGGAAAAGTATTTCTAGGTCCAAAAAGGAAGATTTAGGAATAGATCGGTAGTTATTGCTATTCGACACATACAGCAACTCAATCCCAAGGATTGAAGCGATACTGATCTATCACTTAGATCGAGATACATCAAGAAAGTATTGGGACTATATATTATAGCCTTCCGAATCGTACTCACGAATCCCAAAGAGGGACAAACAAACGACCATTTCTCTTTCAATACTAGTACCTAGTTTAGAATTAAACAATAAACGTTCGTTATGTGAAAATAAAGAAATATGAAATTCCAAACAGTGTAATTTAAATCCGAAGATTTATTCCACCATGAGCTCTGGGTAGAGGTGGGACAGTGAAATTTTCGATGTTCACATTCGGCCTTCGACGTAATTCAACATGCGGTTTAATTCTTACGTAATAGGATAGAAGCACTCAACAGTTCCAATGATGAAAGAAACACATGATGATATTCTTTACATAAAATCATAATCACTGACCATTATTCTTTATCCAAATAAATTTCCAAATCGTTCTCGAGAGTATGTATCTCAGTCACGCTCGAGAGTATGTATCTCAGTCACGCTCGAGAGTATGTATCTCAGTCACGCTCGAGAGTATGTATCTCAGTCACGCTCGAGAGTATGTATCTCAGTCACGCTCGAGAGTATGTATCTCAGTCACGCACGAGAGTATGTATCTCAGTCACGCACGAGAGTATGTATCTCAGTCACGCTCGAGAGTATGTATCTCAGTCACGCACGAGAGTATGTATCTCAGTCACGCACGAGAGTATGTATCTCAGTCACGCTCGAGAGTATGTATCTCAGTCACGTTCGAGAGTATGTATCTCAGTCACGCTCGAGAGTATGTATCTCAGTCACGTTCGAGAGTATGTATCTCAGTCACGCTCGAGAGTATGTATCTCAGTCACGTTCGAGAGTATGTATCTCAGTCACGAGATACTCGAGAGTATGTATCTCAGTCACGAGATACTCGAGAGTATGTATCTCAGTCACGAGATACTCGAGAGTATGTATCTCAGTCACGAGATACTCGAGAGTATGTATCTCAGTCACGCTTTGATTGTGCATGTTCATTTGAACATCATGAAGATGTAAACACATAATATTCAAACGGCCCCAAGCTCATGTTTAAGCGAAATTAGACACAAATTGCGAAACGAAGCGCCAGAGATCTTGCACTCTACGGTCGCAGTTTTCCGTCAGAGTAAGATATTTATCCATGTGATTGATTAATACCATATGCACAAGATCTAGCAAATTACAACACATATAAGAGAAGTGGGAAGAGGTGCCGACATACTGACAGAGCCACATGACTTCACAGTATAGTCTTCCGGTTAACCTATTCTAAAGCGCATACCAAGAATCTAACGATTCGTGATATGTGTTGTATCTCAGGTACGCTTTTATTGTACCTGTTCATGTGGCAACTTGGATGATATGACCACACGACCCCTAGCACCGCCATAAGCGGTATTAGATACAAAACTAGAGAGCTATGATGGAAATGCTCTGACAACTCGTATATTGGTAACTGGTGAGCTGTTTCGCTGTGACAACTCGTACACTGGGGATTGGTGAGCTGTATCGTCGTCAGATGAAAATGACGGCATTTAACACAAAATACCAGTCTGTAAGGCCCGATGTCGACCCAGCATCAACTTCTCACAAATGCCAACATATATCAAAGATCAAAAGGTCTGTACAAGGGGGCTGGCCTCGGGGACGAAACGTCCACCAGCAGAATCTCGCCATATACAGGTAAAAATTACAACACATATAAGGGAAGTGGGAAGAGGTGCCGACATACTGACAGAGCCACATGACTTCACAGTATAGCCTTCCGGTTAACCTATTCTAAAGCACATACCAAGAATCTAACGATTCGTGATATGTGTTGTATCTCAGGTACGCTTTTATTGTACCTGTTCATGTGGCAACTTGGATGATATGACCACACGGCTCCTAGCACCGGCATAGGCGGTATTAGATACAAATCTAGAGAGCTATGATGGAAATGCTCTGACAACTCGTATACTGGTAATTGGTGAGCTGTTTCGCTGTGACAACTCGTACATTGGAGATTGGTGAGCTGTATCGTCGTCAGATACAAATGACGGCATTTAACACAAAATACTAGTCTGTACGGCCCGATGTCGACCCAGCATCAACTTCCCACAAATGCCAACATATATCAAAGACCAAAAGGTCTGTACAGGGGGCGGGCCTCGGGGACGAAACGTCCACCAGCAGAATCTCGCCATATACAGGTAAAAATTACAACACATATAAGGGAAGTGGGAAGGGGTGCCGACATACTGACAGAGCAACATGACTTCACAGTATAGTCTTCCGGTTAACCTATTCTAAAAATACTAACATGAGGGGTATGTTTGTATGTGGGTCTTTCTGAAATTTTACTACCCACAAATGATTGGTTAACTATGTCAAAATTGTAATCGTCTCTCCTTCTGTAGAGTCGACGAGATTGGGAACCCTGAGCATTGTCGTAAAGAACGTTTTTCGTTTTTCGTTTTTGACGCTCGTAAATGTATTGGTCAAGATATGATGTTCCATCTGGGCTATCAAGAGTTGCCTTCAGATCCAGTGAACGGTGTAGGCCAGTTATCACCCCACAAGCAAATTCGTTTTCAATATCTGCATTGTGATTGGTTAAAAGGTCGGGTCGTATAAACCCATACACCCCGAGTGATGTCTTGCTACTCGGGGTATATAAAAAACAACTCACGTGCGATTTGTAGCTCAATCTTGAACGTCGCTCGACTGGGCTAAGCCTAGTCGAGCAACGTTCAAGATTGAGCTAGTGCGATTGGAACCACCTCTCTCGCTTCGAAAGTTCAGCTGAACATATCTAAATATTTATGGAATAACTTTCGCCCACTCGAAATTTAATGGAATAACGTCATAGTGCATCATTTTCAATGAAGTGTCCGACATATAACTCACCAAAAGGTGTCATTTTCCAAAAATAAAAGTCGTTTTCCGAACAAAAATAAAAGTCGTTTTCCGAACGAAACAGACAAATTTGTTATTCAGGTTTTTCCCCGGGTGTATGGAAAGTTACGACCCTCCCTGAAACTCATACATCCTTCGGCTGACGCCTCAAGGTGTTTGAGTTTCAGGGAGGGTCGTAACTTTCCATACACTAATAATATCTTTCAAAGCGTCGCTAATGTAGGGATTAGTCAGCGCTATGAAATCCTCTAAATAACGTAGTCAGCGCTATGAGATCCTCTAAATAACGTAATAACGTAATATTATAATTTCTTTATTGCGATGGAATGAACATTCGAAATCCTTTGTCTTTCTAAAAGTTATATGCTAATGTTGAAAGTTAACGCTGTTGTAAGAACCGCAATAAACACTGATCATAAGCATGAGAGAGCAAACGGAAATTGGGGGTATGGCACCATTTGATTTATGGATATACGGAAAATATTCCTATTCAATAATCAGTGAACAATCGTCGTCCATATGTAATTTTTGCATTACAAATTTTAAGAAAATTTTCACTCAATATAAACACAAAATAGTTCGTTGTATGGGAGGCACGATCAATGGATTCGATGATTTCGATAAATCATCATCCTCAAATCCTCAACGATTAATGATACGATTTTATATCTCATTGAATTTAAAAACGTGTTCAACAGTATAATATAATATATGTCATCATTTTATTTGTAGTTGTTCATATTATGGATTTTTTTGTCTTCAAGACGACAAGGGCTTGTGCGCGATCTTAAGATGTTGTAACGCAAGGTCGTCTGTTGACTCGGGTGATGGTCTCCATAAAACCTAGATAATAGATTCCAGTTTCGGCTTACGAGATTTCTCGAAGACTTGAGAGCCTCTTTAAATGAGACAGGAGACAACAACGACGGAGTCCATGTCTGCTGAATATTAAGCCGATTTATTGTAAATTCATTCCACCTAACTCAGGAATGATCGGCGGTATTTGGCAGGCAGACCAACACAGCTTTATTAACATCAGACCATTTTGTAAATGTCTTTCAAAACTGGAGATAGTACATCTATCATCGGAGACATGATGTTGAATTAGCCTGCCTGTACGCATTGATCATTTCTTTTTATACGATGCTAGTATATTACACGGTAAAGTTAACTCGAAACTAACTCGTCAAACCTTCGGTGCAGTTTAGACTTCCAGCTCAGCTATCTCTTTCATTATCTAAACACGCACATCAAACCGGGATTCACCAAGTACAATTCCAGTGCAATTACACAATCATTCTCTATATTATCCTATACAAAATTGAAGTTATACAACTGTTTATGTTTTACAAAAACCTTACCTAAAAGGTCATGAAATGGAATCTCGGAAATAGTTTTGTCAAAACACATCATAATATATTAAGGTTGCATGCACAAATTATATAAAATTGGTAAGGAACAGTCGAACTTTATGCAATTGTATGGTGACTAAGAAATTCCATATTTCACACATCTTCCATCAACGAAAGATGGATGATACGACCGCAAGAGAGTTCATTCATCTCAAAGTAGAAAAAACAAAATGCATAATCCATTAAAATTATATCAAAAGTTCAGAGAATAGTCCGTTATCAATGGCTGAGTTCGTTATCCGCAATATCAGTCAAATATCGTAAACAATTATTCAATTACCAGAGACCATGTTCATAGCGTAAGGTCATAATGCCATATTTACCAAAATTTGTCAATGAAAATACTCTAGGTATGTGATACAACGTGCCAGCCACACGACAAGTGTGCACATGTCAAAATAATGTGCCCAAAACATGACACAAAGTCAAACAATTTCTGGAAAATCCTTCCATTATCGCAGCTTGAAATCCAAAATAATTTTGTCAAAACAAAACAAAATACATGTAGAACAGGAGATAACTACATTAAAATGCCAAAACTGTTAAACAAAAATAAACAAAAGAGAAACACAATAAGAAGAGGGGAAGAAATGGTGCTAGAAACTGCGTGATTGATCAATTCAGCCGCAACCAATTCCCCAGAACTTGTGCTCAAGTGAGAGTACGTTTCCGGCCGGAAAACGCACACCCACTGGCAAGAGTGATAAAAGAAAGAAAAACAAAAACAAAAACATTACAAAGGAGGATACAAAGATGGAGAAACATAGTCACGTGGAGCAGTCTCCGGAGTACTGTCCAGTGGAAGGTCATGCATTACAATGTCTCCGGGAGGAACAGGCTGACGTTCAATGAAGTTCCGCAAACAAAATTGAGAACAATGGTTATACAGATTATAACGTGTACAAAAGATATACAAAATCGCGACAAGGGTACCCAGCAAAACCATGGCAAAAGAAATATATGTCAAAATGTCATTCACTGACACGTGAATTATCATATCGTCAAGGTCAGCTAACGGCTGCAAGGGAACATGCACTATCTTACTCAATGCCTGCCAAGGAGTGGCATTTAACTGCGCAATAATTCTGGTAACATTCAAGAGTCTTGGAATAGCAAGATTAGGCATTTGAACCCTATCTGCAAGAAATGAGAATTCTTCAGAATAGAGAGTGTCAGATTATGTTCCAGCCCACACCAATAAAAACACACTTATTCCGAAACAGAATTAACATACCAGTTCAGTGCAAGAAAACTCATTATGATGTCAGTAGAAAGGATTCACGCGGTGAAACTCGATCAGTTACGACAAAATAATTCTGTACAAATGACAACGCATATTGTCCAATTCATACCACTGCATGGTATCTCAATATTATTGCAACAAAAACATTCAAACACAATTATCCTGTGGTTATGTCTCAAACATTCTTCCATAGTTATAACCAAGTCTCAGATATCTCTAGCACGGTCAGTGCTAATGCATATACCCCATCCTCAAAGGTTAACATTAGGACCGTATGTTACTCATATGAAAGCTAGAAGTTTTATGGTTAACATGGACACAATATGTACTGCACTTAAGGAAGTTGTCAATACGTGTTAATTGAAACCAATTTGTCAGTCAACGTCTTCTGACAGCAAAGCAAGGTTACGACATCAAACCTTGTAATATTGCACTTGATGATTGTTTAGCACCGAATTCTACGTGTAATAATTTCAAGATTTCTAAGTGTGGACACCGTGGATGTCTCACGTGCCCACTCTTTAATACTTCAGGTTCATTTAGTTCCGCGTTAAATGGTAACTCATATTCTGTTAACTCGTATGTTCAGTTGTTCCACTACAAACTGTATTTATTTAGTTTCCTGTAAGAAGTGTGGTCAACAGTATGTTGCCAAGACCACCCAAAGACTCCATCTTAGGGTAAATGGTCACAGAAAATCCATTAGGAAAAAGCCGTTGCTTATAGGTAAGCATTTTTCTGGACCCGACCATGGCTGGGTTAACTTTAGTATTCAGATCATAGACGTCGTCTATCCATCTACCGATGATTCCTCCTTTGGATTTGAGAGAAAAATCCGAGAGCGGGAATTATTCTGGATGCTAGAACTTGGGTCAGTGTTTCCGTATGGTTTAAATGATAATGCCAGTGGGTTTGGCAATGCTACAAACCGCCGTTCAAATATATCCAACATTACCCAGCTATTTAAACCCCATCAACGGAGTCATCGCAGCCATGTTTGGCGTCATCGCAGCCTTGGTTGGCGTAAGTTTAATAGTTCGATAATTCACGATCATATCACTTTAAATTACGTAGTGAGTTTAACTAACACACCCAATAGTATACATAGCTTATGTACAGTGTTGTATGCGTTACCTTTGAAAGCTTTAGATCATATAGCCAGAGATATAAAACAATCTGCGTCTTCAGGAAATATAATACCACCCAAAATCACAAAAGTATGTCAAAATATAGCTTATTTTCGGTTGTATCGTCCAGTGAACATAATCGAAACATCTCAAGATCGGCTTTTCTTGAAACTCAACTACTGAGATAAAGGACTGGACATTATTAATTTACCTCGAACCCTGAATGATCCAGAGGTACGCAACGCTGTACCAAACTATTTTAAGTTCACAGAACCGCCTTGCATTTCATATAAGTATACAAAATCTATAGCCACCAAAATATTCAATTACTATAATGCTGTCAAGGAGTTTGACTGGAACTTATACACGTCAGGAGGCTATAGTTGTGATTGTGAATCGTCGAACTGTATCTATACACCATGCAAACAAATTGTGACTGGTGACCTTGATGTGGTTAGTGATAAGGACCTAAAATTACTCCTGATGAAAGGGCCTAAATATAGAGTGCCGAGAAGAATAAATCTGAAGGCCGACCAGAAGGTAGTCCTGTCTGCATTGGAACAGTACGTTATTGATTGGTCTAAGCGAGAAAACGTTGAACCTACAGTACTCGCTGATTGGCTGGACCTCACCAAGAGCAAGGTCGTTGAAACAATCAGCCATATTGACAGAAGTACTCTTGCCCAAGCAAAACAAGTACCGAGAAACCTCAATTCGCAAGAAGTTCTATCAAATCTCCAGAGTAAATTCGTCATAGTCCCAGCAGACAAAGCTACAAATAATATAATATTCATCTGTAAATATTACTATTACCAGGTGCTGGTTAAAGAATTGAGTGTAGACATATTATCATCAAATACGTCTACTTACTCTCAAACTGCATTTACTCCGGAAGATTTATTTAACAATCACAAAACGTTTCTTAGGGAAAGAGGTATTTGTCTTCCAGTCCATCATAACGACATACCTAAAGTATACTGGACTCCCAAAATGCATAAATCACCCTACAAAGCTAAATTCATAGCTGGTTTTAGAAGCTGCACCACCAAGCTTCTTTCAACCATATTCACGAGGGCCCTTCAGAAGGTAAAGGCACTTTGGGAAAGGTATTGCGCCACTATTTCTAAGAACTCTGGCGTTGAATATATGTGGATATTGAAAAACTCAAAATGTCTAACGGAAGAACTTGATGCTAAAGGTCACATGCCGTACAGACATGTATCCACATGGGATTTCTCGACTCTCTACACTACAATCCTTCATCAGGACCTTATTCACCGTCTAAGTTCATTAATAGTATCTGTGTTCAAGAAAACTGATACCATAAAGCATTCTTTAGCTCTACTACATACAAGACATATCATTCATGGGATGTTTCTTCGTTTATAGAGTTGCTTGAATTTCTCATTGAAACTATCTATGTGAAATTTGGCAACACAATATATCATCAGCATATAGGTATTCCAATGGGTACTAATTGTGCACCCCTGTTGGCTGACCTATATCTGTTCTCTTATGAATATGACTATATGCAGGCGCTTTCAAAAACCCATCCATTCAAAGCCCGTTCCTTCTCATGCACCAAACGCTACATAGACGATCTTCTCGCTGTGGATAATCGCTATATAAATGACGCAGTGAAGGATATATATCCACCTTCACTGGCTTTGAAGGAAACTATAGATAGCCCCACAGACACATCATATTTAGATCTATGTCTCTATAAAATTGAAGCTGGCATTCTCTCTCGACGACTTTATGACAAAAGATATGATTACAATTTCGACATCGTAAACTATCCCTTTCTTGACAGTAATATTCCAGTGGGACCTGCATATGGCGTATACATATCTCGCCTAGTAGCATTTGCTAGATCCGGTGTTAAATGTGACGATTTTAATCAACGTCACAAAGCACTGTTACAGAAACTTATAAAACAGGGCTATTCCAAAAAGCGCCTCCACTCAAAGTTTCTCAAGTTTGGCGATACATATCGCATGCTGATATCAAAATACGAGCGTAGCGTGCAAGATTTATGGTGTTACGTTTCGTAACTTGTGTCTAATTCCGCTTAACCCGGGGCTAGGGGTCGTATGAACCCATGTACTTCAAGATCATCATGGTGTTCATATGAACAGGCACAATCTAAGCGTGACTGATATACATCATTCTCTAGCTGACGACCGTACAACGATTATTATGGATTAGAAATACTGATCAGCGATACGGATTTTATATTTTTGGAACATCATGATGTCTTGTTGGCGTCATTGAAAACTGTTGACCGCTTCTCTCTTGCAGGAAACTAGCCTATGTGTATGTATATTATGATTGTCCTTTTGAATTTGGTGCTAATACTGTTATATGGAATAGGTCTTTGGATTATGGACGCGGATATTCTTTAATGTACGACGGCTGAATTATGAATGACGGATTAGACGTTTGTAATTAGACTTATATCTGAGGATCGAAACAACAATAATAAAAAACCAGGATGATACAAAAACAAATAACCACATTTTCACAAATATCCAGGCTCCTATAGCCTAACCGGAGATTGTGGGGGATCAGTGCATCAAGGACGTATCAAGATACGCGACAATCTTAGTTTCATTTAGCCAAAATGCGTTAAGTGTTTAGCTTACCAGCTACACTATTATGGAAACTGATCGCGATAAATGTCCTAATAAAAAATCCTTGTGGAACCACATCACAATATTGTCATCCAAAGTTCAAAGGCTAGATTTATCAATCTGCAAATCACTAAATTTATCAGTCACAAAGGTTCATGCAATCTACCAGTTTCATCATTGATTTATCAACTTCACTGGGCATCCAGCATTATCAATAATAAACAAAACAAAACGTGTTCAATATACGAAAGATGTCAACAGTTCATATAAGGCATTCTCATGGCACATATAACATGACCGTTCAATACATGTTACCAACCTGTCTAAGGATTCAACCTGTCTAAGTGTTATCTGGTCGAACTCTGACCAATCAATATATAGTCGATCCGACCAGTGAAAGTGTGGTCAGATAATACTTGGTTGGTCACGTCTATACCATGCTTTATATGGTCGCCTCCAAATGTTTCATGGTCGTTTCGACCATCTTGATCTAACAGTCCCAACAAACAAACAAACAAACAAACAGAGACGGGTACTAAAATTATAGTAAGATTGGTAGCAGATCTTAAACAGTCCTGAATTGGTACCAGATCTTAAACAGTGCTGAATTGATACCAGATCTTAAACAGTCCTGAATTGTAATTTTGCAAGGTTTGATATCATACCCTTGCTTAGTCGTGTGATGAATATCCGGCACTTTGATAAAAAAAAATGTACTCGTTCATCATGCATTTTGAACTTATTGCCCGTTTAGTCAACAATCTGTGAGACAAAGATGTCAGCTGTAGAGATCTCGCAGTTCTAAACCCATGTAAATTGTAACATCCCGGCAAATAAATAGAGCTTTGTATACGACAAATGTTTTTACTATTCTGTAGACAAAAAATGTGCATATCAAAGATGTATTGATATATATAATTGGAAACTGTATGTCTACCCTTTAGGCAAACAAGATATTTCTCTCAACCTGAGTATGGCCTGAGATTATTATTCGATTTGTACTGTCTAATGTCAATCTGGTAAGAAAAGTCGTCATCCTGCTGCTGCAATTCAAATTAACTATTTTCTTCACTCTGCTCACATACAAGGGGTTAGTAAACATAAGTTGTATACTTGCCCTCTGAGCAGACATTTACGTTTATCAATAGATGAAGATAATCGCCCGAGGGATGCATTAACTTATAAAGACATGTAATAAAACCTTCACGATTTCAGAATGTACAAACAAACGTGTGCTAATGCTATTACTTTGCTAGGATCTCACGTTATTTGAAGTGAGAGGATCCAGTTCCGTGTCTATGCGTGTTTGATTTGATGCGAATGTAAATGTTTTCCCAAAAGTTGAATCGACATCATTTACCAAACCGGATAGGAAACTAGGGTAACCATTGATCAACTAAAATGAATTGTCAACTACACGCCTGGTATTGGGATGTCTGTGGATATCAGCGGGTTCAAAGGCAAATTAGTCAACAAAATATAACCACGTAAACCAAGCTTTATTGGGTAAGCTAATTGATGTTCGAAAATAGGAACCCATCGGACGGAACTGTTTGATTGCAAGTGGCTGGTCTTGATGACTAGATTTACTTTATACTCTCAGATGTATGTGTCGATGAAAACTTGCAATTATATATCGGCGCCTTTTTGGAGTGTAGCTGCTTTTTAGTCTCCGGACGTTGTCAATTTTTTCCACCTCTTGCATATCGCCCAAATTTACGAATTTCAAGTTTTGACAAATGCACAGCTATCTTGTGATTTTCAGCTCGATTTTCCTATCACAAATTCACGGTATGTAATAAGGAATCACCCGAAAAGCATCCATATTTGAACACATGACATAACTAATGAGTTCACCTCCTCTGCAGTCTTCTTTTCTTATATACCGCAATTCCACACAAACATGCTTTTCCTTCTGTCCATCGTAAATAAGAATTCTAAAGCTTTTTACACGAATTCGGAAAAGGGGTTTGTCATATACAAAACTACATCTTCGTTTAGGACAAACGGATAGATAGATAGATAGATAGATAGATAGATAGATAGAACCTTTATTTATCCAAGGTTACACAATTAGTTTACATTACGGCCCTGGGTTGAAAAATATATACAATATTAGTAAAACTGATTATAATATGACGTAAAAAAAATCAAATATACAGTGTACGACAGCCATAAAGATGGATAAATAGAAGAAAATAAAGTGAGTAATATGACTAGAGTTAAATTCACATCACGTAAGCATCATAGTAGTTAACAGGATCGATTCAGTGCTCAAAGAAGGATTTTAGATATGCTCTTTTGAACGGCTGAACATTGACAGAATTTGTAACAGACGTACTTAGGGTATTACATAAAATACTTGCAGAGTAGATAAAACTTCTTTTAAAATACATGCGTGTGATGTGTGGGTATATATAAAGCATCACGTTGAGCACGTGTGTTGTAGCTATGTACAGTGGTAACAAATGTAAAAGTACCGGTATTCAGACATGGTGTGTCAATGTTTCTAAACACTTTAAATGCCACAACGGCTCTATTGTAAACGATTCTATCTCGAAAAGTTTATACAACATATTGATTGAGAGTTGATTTGAAACATTGCCCCAAACGGTAGAACAAAATTCAAAGTGCGGGAAAACAAGTGCACTCCACAGTGAAACAAGAGTATTGCGAGGCATTAAATGACCCATGCGTCTTAAAACACCAAGTTTCCTTGATATCTTTTTACAGAGTTGCGACAAACGATTTCGCCATATCACGGTATGGTCGATGACAATGCCTAGAAGTTAAATTCTGTCACAATTTCTATTGGAATGTTGTCCAAAGTAACCGATAGTTGAAGTGATCTGGCCAGCTTTTGTGCGGACCCTATAAGCATACATCCATTTCTGAATATTTTGCAGATCAGTGTTAAACTTAATTTCTACTTCAGTTACATTTTGCCCACTACAGCAAGCCTGGGAGATATCGTCTGCATTCAAATCTAGACTTGAGCATGTTAAAATGTCAGAGAGAGCGTTAATATATAATATAAAAAATAACGGTCCTAAAATCGACCCTTGTGGGACAACTGTATTTACATTCGTAAAATCTGAAGTGGAGCCTTTCCAGGTTACACATTGCTTTCTATCGATTAAATAGGACTGGCACCATTTCAGTAAAGGCTCGTGTACACCATAGAAAGACAATTTATGCAATAAAACAGCGTGATTGACAGTGTCAAATGCTTTTCTCAAGTCTAAAAATACAACGCCAGTTAAATTACAAGCGTCTGGTCCGTCATTCATAATTCAGCCGTCGTCCATAAAAGTATATCCGCGCCTATAATCCAAAGACCCATTCCATATTCCATATAACGGTATTAGCACCAAATTCAAAAGACAATCATACTATACATAAACATAGGCTAGTTTCCTGCAAGAGAGAAGCGGTCAGCAGTTTTCAATGATGCTGGCAAGAAAGACATCATGATGTTCCAAAAATATCAAATCCTTATCGCTGATCAGTATTCTTAATCCATAATATTCGTTATAAAGTCGTCATCTAGAGAATGATGTATCTCAGTCACGCTTTGATTGTGACTGTTCATATGAGCACCATGAGGATCTTGAAGTACATGGGTTCATACGGTCCCTAGCCCCGGGTTACTGGAATTAGACACAAGTTACGAAACGCAACGCCAAATATCTTGCACGCTACGCTCGTATTTTGCTATCAGCATGCGATATGTATCGCCAAATTTGAGAAACTTTGAGTGGAGGCGCTTGATGGTATAGCCATGTTTTATAAGTTTCTGCAACAAAAGAAGCTGATGACTTTGATTAAAATCGTCACATTTAACACAGGATCTAGCAAATGCTACTAGGCGAGATATGTATACGCCATATGCAGGTCCCACTGGAATATTACTGTCCAGAAAGGGATAGTTTACGATGTCGAAATTGTAATCATCTCTTTTGTCATAAATTCAACGAGAGAGAAGGCCCGTTTCATTTTATAGAGATATAGGTCTAAATATGATGTGCCTGTAGGGCTATCTGTAGTTACCTTCAAATCAAGTGAAGGTGAATATATATCCTTCACTGCGTCACTTATATAGCGATTATCCACAGCGAGAAGATCGCCTATATAGCGTTTCGTGAATGAGAAAGAACGGGCTTTGAATGGATAGGTTTTTGAAAGCGTCTGCATAAAGTCATTTTCATAAGAGAACAGATATAGGTCGGCCAACAGGGGTGCACAATTAATACCCATTGGAACAGCTATATGCTGTTGATATATTGTGTTGCCAAATTTCACATAGATAATTCAAGCAACTCTATAAACAAAGAAACACCCCATGAATGATATCTCTTGTATGTAATAGAGCTAAAGGATGCTTTATGGCTTCCGACATTAATATATCTACGATCAGTTTTCTTGAAAACAGATACTATTAATGAACTTAGACGGTCAATAAGGTCCTGATGAGAGATTGTAGTATAGAGCGTCGAGAAATCCCATGTGGATACATGTCTATAGGTATGTGACCTTTAGCATCAAGTTCTTCCGTAAGGCATTTTGAGTTTTTCAATATCCACATACATTCAACGCCTAAGACCTTCGTCGATATAGGCAGGATTTCAACTGGGGGTCCAAGAGTTCAGCGTGCATCGGAGTCCTAATGCCTACCCTACTTCTTATGTCCTGTGACGTTATTCACACTGGGCATGAAGGTGCATTAGGGGACTGTTGCCAGCATGTTTCGAGCTGACCTACTTTTTGATGAAAATTTCTAGTGATTTTTGATTAAAATCACTGGTGATTCTAACTTGGGTCGTGCCCATCTTAATATTGGCAGGATTTCAACTGGGGGTCCAAGAGTTCAGTGCGTGTCGGAGTTCTAATGCCTACCCTACTTCGTAGGTCCTTTGACCTGTTGATGTTATTCACACTATTCTTATGTATAATAAATCCAATCCGGAAATTAACGAAGCAATAATTCATTCCACCGAATATAGTTGCAAATGAATTCAAACGCGCTTGAAGTCAGTGTTGTCATGTGAGATCGGAGGTTGAAAAGAAAAGTGTGGCAGAGATCACACTCTCTTAGCGCATGCGCATTTCAAAAAGTCACAAGAAGAAGAAGAAGAACAACAACAACAACAACGCGAGCCTCCCGTAGACCTGCGTGCCGCAGGTAAAAACAGTTGAACATTTATTAGAAAAAGCGGTGCAGAATAGTGATACAGGTTTGACGATCGGAACATCGTGGGGGGGGGGGGGGGGTGCAGATATCAGTTAAATCGCTTCTCTCTTGGAGGAAACTATTTTTCTTATAATTTAGGTCTTTGGGACTCGGAAATTCTGAACAAACGGCTGCTGGCTACTTTCGGAGTTAACGCTTGTTTGAAAAATGTCCACAACCTCGTCACCCAAAGGAGCTAGGAACTAAATCTTCCCACAATTTTGATCAAGTGATCAAATACAAAATGTGGGCTATGGCTGTGTACTGAATGTCAGTACCGAGGCTCAGACAATAGCTCTCCGTACATGAAGTATTTACCATACCTCTCGGCAGGCCACGATCTGCTGGGACTGATAATGGCCCATCAAAACCTATTTGATAGGGTTTTTTTCATATTTTAGGGGTAAAGCCCGTGTTTTCGGATCTTTTCCGGGAAAAGTTTCACATGCACCCACCCATGACTTGATCGGCCTGGAGGAGCGCTTCACATGGAAACCCCGCACGACCCCGTACGCCCACCTCGACCCCAAAACGTCCACCCCAGATCTGTCTGTAGCTCGAGACAGAGAAAACAAGGTGCCACATGTCCATGCGTTGGTTGCCCATTAGGTTTAACATTGAAATAACTGCAGCGTACAGTCTTCTTTATGGGTAGATAACTCTTGCTGGACCGTCACGTGACCGGAAGTGACCTTTGACCCGGAAATGACCTTTGACCCGGAAGTGATGTCACCGGAAGTGACGTCATCCGTGACGTCATCGCCACATAACGTCATCAGCCTCATCCTCAATACTCGGGAATCGGTCATTTCTCTACTACTGACACGAATAGGCAAATTATTCACGGTATTTCTGTGAATGTTGTGGACTACGATCAAGAGGCACTTCCCTCCATATCTCCCAACAGGGACACGCATGTCAATCTTTTACTCATATCCAAAGTCATTTCTGTCATTGAGAATATGTCCCGATTGTTGAGTGACCAAACAGACGAGTCGCTTGTTAGAAAGTCAAATCAAACATGATTTGCTCTCAAATTCATTGCAATCACTATTTGTAAGGATTCTCTAGACAGCTTTATTAAACGACCACATTCCCCGTTGTTCACTGCACGGCGCGCCCTTGATGAGATAGGTTGGAGTTCAATAATGCTTAAAAAAGCTTCCTGTCCCGTCATCTACGCCGACTTTGAGTGTTTCACGCGTAAAATCCCTGACCACCGTGCACGACATACGAGCATGCGAGTTTTTTGGACTCTACAGTGGTATAAAGCAGTCACCACATTGTAGAAACGTACACGAACAAACATGATACTTGGAAATTGCCGACCTTGTCATCATTACTGGACAGGAAGAACATTATTTCAAATAAGCTAAATACTACAATATCTTCGAGCTAGAAGAAGAGGCTAGGATGCGAGACCATCAACTGCCATTTGTCGGGGAAATATAACAGGGTTCCTGCTCACAACCCGTGTAATTTGCATGCAGTATAAATTCGAGATGTCTACCTAGCAAGACAAGATACAGAAAGACAATGTCGGGCAGGGTAGGCATATATTGTAACTCAAACAGCTGGACAGACCCAATTTTTATACGTCTGTTGATATTTAGACGAGGCCGTACATTGGGATCACGATTTCCGGTCGCCTGTCTTTTTCTTGTCCGTGTGATATCTCCAGTTCCAGGTCATGCATTGGTACCAAACGTTGGGTATGCCTTACCCGTGGGTCAAAGAGGAGCCCTATTCATTTTGATTTCCAAATGTCAAAGGTCAAGGTCACTGTGATTGAAAATACAGTAAACCATTTAAAATTGTTGTGTTTATGCTATGAGTGCAGTTCAGACTCGATATGGATTGTGATGGCAAACAATTCTAAGCCCCTTGATTTTTACCCCTCTGCAAAGTTCGGCTGAAGGGTATTGTCTGCATTCATCCATCCATCTGTCTGTCCATCTTGCTTGTTAACGCAATATTTCTTGAAAGATTATAGCCAGGTTTTTAAATTCATATAACATATGCAACTGGCGATGGACCAGAACCCTATTGAGTATGACTGACCTTGACCTATTTTATCTAGATCAAAGATGAGTATTGGTGATAACTTTTGAAGGATTACATCTGTAGGCTTTATAAATTCATACTACATATGCAACTTGTGATCGACTAGAACCCTTTACAATTGGATTGACCTTGACCTATTTTATCGAGGTCATTTTCTAGTTGTTGCAGTATCTCGAGGGATGAATCTTACTCGGATCTTCAAATTTACACTGCAGTACACATGCAACTGGTGATTAATTAGAAGCCTCTTCAAGTTGACCGACTTATTTCACCAAGGTCAAATTCTAGTTAATACAATATGTTCTGAAGGGTTATAATTAGGCACGCACAGGCGTATATTGAAACCCAAAAGGCTCTTGTTCTGGTTGGGTGGTGTCTGGAAAATTTTGCTGGTGATATTTCCCCCATCTTCTTTGGCCATATTATTCACTTTCGGGAGAGCTATGATGGAAATTTAATAGCGCTCGATATCAATATGGATGGTAATAGAACTTATTGATCAATATATATGGTTCAAATAGGTATACACCGAAGTTTTATCAAAAAATCTTTGGAAATATGTCCTATTTAATTTGTGGCGATTGGAATATAGTCGCTAACCTACTTTTAGATACATACAATTACAAAAATGTAAACTAGAACTGCGAGCAGTTGTCAGGGCTTCCTCCTGGACAGCTACACCATGTAGACAATTACTAATCAACGCTGTTAGATTTACATCATGACCTTCCTAATATACCACAAAAGACAACAAATCTATTGGGATGTGCTTTGTGGAATGTTTGCTAAACATATCAATAAATAGCCACCATGGCCATCTCAAGCGACAGGAACAATATCTAGCTCGTGTTTCATGGTGAATGAATTTTCCTCTATTTCGACTGCCCATTGTATTGCTTGCATGATTACAGTGGATTATTCAAGTACGGGGGCACACAACCAACACAACTATTATTGTGTGTAGGCACGAACATATTTAAATATTCCAATATTACGTGATGTTGATGTGTCTCTCAATCTAGAACGGTTATCTGAGCGAATAGTCTAATCAATTCCTTGTTATTTCATCATTCATCTCAATAATAATGATAATAATCGCTCATTCGATAATAATCTCTCATTCGATAGGTGAATCAGACGATGTGTGTCTAGATCAGTGAAACAAATTTGAGTACAACAAATGGATATTTATCAGCACTGAACAATACCTCGCGTGGTGCCAAAACAAATCCGGTTTGGTATAACTTAAGAACTGGCTTAGGTAAAGCACGTCATTTTCTAAAACCGGTTGAGCAAGTAAAGGGACTCACAAACAGTATAAATACACTGTTGATTCAGGAAGACTTCTGAATTCTGAAACGAAAGGTGTTTAACTCGTGAAAATAGCAAGCCTCAGATCCGACACTCAATATCCAACCGTCGTCCATAAAAGAATTTCCGCGTCAGTAATTGGTAAATCTATTTCGTACGATATTTAGCACCAATTCCACATGTGTATGAAATGAAAAATAGTATTACTGCAATATGGTTTCCTGCAAGAGAGAAGTTGTCAAAAATTTTCAATGATGCTCACTAGACCTGATGTTCTTCTCTACATAAAATTCTAAACATGACCCTTATTCGTCATCCAAATGAAGTTCTGAGCCGTGTTTCAGAGTATGCATCTCAGTCACGCTTTGATTGTGGATGTTCGTTTGAACACCATGGAGATGTAAAACAAATGACATTCAAACGGACCATAGCCTCGGGTTAAGATGAATTAACCAGATATGCTCATATCGTTCAACCAGATATGGTATGCCAAATTTCCTTTCTTTTCAAACATTTCTCCCCTAAAATTCCACCAATGACATCATAAAATCTCATTTGTAAAGATAACTAGAAAGAAATTTCTCAGCCTATGTTGAAATGTTTGTGTGAAATTTTGCATTACAGATACTCATAACCGTAGCAACAATGTTTGAATATTTATTTCCGTTCTATGGGCAATATTATCATAATTAAATTCAGCCGGTCATCATAAAAAAAAAACCCCAAAACGACTCCTTCTTTTTGGAAAGAAGTATCATTACGGATTTCGCGGCCCATCAACTCAATTTTTTATTTAAATTTCACGGTACATTTCTTCGTTAATTTAAGATCTTTTGCAGCGCTAGATATTAAAATAAAACATTTTATACCCTAATTTTATCTAGATTTTATACCCTAATATATCAAAACTCAATGGCAACTTGATCCTTAACTCCGACTGTTAGTTTACTCATCGATTGTTCAACGAAGTTTCTGTGACTACTCAGTAAAACAATGGACAGCCAATCAACTTAATCCGTTATGCTGCCCATTGAAATGTATCCTTCGAAGCTTACCTTTGATGGTGTTGAAGAGTTGGTGGATTATAAGATTAAGTCAACCTTTTGCAGGACAAGTCCAGACCAGAAGTATAACAGAAAGAGATTCAGTGAAGAAAAAGCAAAAATAAATTGCAAGTAATAAAGTTATTTTCTTTGCTATTTATTTATTCTAAAATGTAGCACCTGTAAAGATCTTAACTAAGAAATGTACCGTGAAATTTAAATAATTTGAGTTGCTGGACCGCGAAATCCGTATGGGAAGCGACCCTTGAGCTATAATTTCAATCAATATTCAATAATAGGACATAGCATGTATGTAAAGTTCATAAAGAAATCTTAAATTTGTCAGTAAAATTTGATTTTTATTTGGGGGCGAGTTGACTCAAGGTTGGGGACGAGTTGACTCAAAGTTGGGGACGACTTGACTGAAGTTGGGGACGAGTCGGTTGGGGACGAGTTGGTTTGTGGACGAAGTGACCTGATCCCTTCCTGAAAGAATACGCCTGATAGTGCTTTTATAATCATCATACGCCTGTTACTAAAAAGTTATCCACATATTGCCTTTCTCGTTTCAAGCCAGTATCCCGGAATACACGATGTCGCAGTCGTGTTGATGTATATAAGACTGCTGTCACACATAGGATGAAAAGTGTGTATTTGTGTGGATTATCGGCTTGTAAATGAGAAGATTTTGAGAGAATGCCATCTACCACCCTACCGTGCATTATATTTCGGACAAATCCGTGAAGCTACCAATAGCAACATACAGAATTTTGTAAATTTTTCTTAGCAGAAAGAAAATGAAATGAAATTATTTTTCGTTTCATTTTTGAACCGTTTTCATGTTTTTAGGAGAAACTGACGCAATTTTTGACGCCAACTTAAGTTTTATAACGACCTCCTGACGTCATCGGAGCATACATTGCCATCTCCTGCTCTACGCATCATAACTTGTGTATAATTCCACGCGACCCGGGGCTAGGGGCCGTTTGACTGTTATGTGGTTTACATCTCCATGGTGTTCAAATGAACAGACTGATTTGTCAGTAGTGAGTTGATTGATTTGTCAGTAGTGAGTTGATTGATTTGTCAGTAGTGAGTTGATTGATTTGTCAGTAGTGAGTTGATTGATTTGTCAGTAGTGAGTTGATTGATTTGTCAGTAGTGAGTTGATTGATTTGTCAGTAGTGAGTTGATTGATTTGTCAGTAGTGAGTTGATTGATTTGTCAGTAGTGAGTTGATTGATTTGTCAGTAGTGAGTTGATTGATTTGTCAGTAGTGAGTTGATTGATTTGTCAGTAGTGAGTTGATTGATTTGTCAGTAGTGAGTTGATTGATTTGTCAGTAGTGAGTATTTTTGTATTACTTCAGAGAGAAGATGTATGCATGAATTTTAAAATTGTAATCCAGTGCAAATGTTTTTCTAGAAAATAACCGTCTAACGGAATTGTTATCAAGAGCTGCGTATTTATTTATATATTTATATATTTCTTTCTTTATTGCCACAACTTTTGTTTTAGTTCCATTTACCATCCGTCATCTTGTTTGTATTTATATGTAAATTCATCCATTGTCATCTGGAGAGGTGTTAGTATAGGCTTGTCCTGTTCACCAATCCATTACTGAAATAAAATATTGTTTAAACCAAATGAACAGACACAATCGAAGAAAGGCCGATTCATCATACTCTAGAAAACGACTTGGAAATGCATTTAGGTTAAGAATATTGATCAGGTATTAGCCTTCTATATGTAAAGAACATTATGATGTCTTGCTGTCATCGTTGAAAACCGTTGACCGCTTCTCTCTTGTAGGAATCATCTTGTTGGGGTTTTTTATTTTCATTTTATGCATATTTCGAATTGATGCTAACCGTCGTACGGAAATGATCTTTCGATTATTGACGTGGAAACACTTTTGTGGACGACGGCTGAAAGTTAAACGTCGGATCTGACGCCTATACTTTGCCATTTCTGATTGAACTTGAACCAAATATATATATTCGGAATTTCTGTATCCCTGGATAACCACGCATTTGATCGTTTATATAGAGCCTCTGCTGTTTAGGCGGTAAATGTGATACGGATTTGATATTTTTGGAACATCATGATGTTGACTGTTGACCGCTTCTCTCTTGCAGGAAACTAGCCTATGGTTATGTATACTATGATTGTCTTTTTGAATTTGGTGCTAATGCTGTTATATGGAATAGGTCTTTGGATTATGGACGCGGATATTCTTTAATGGACGACGGCTGAATTTTGAATGACGGACCAGACGCTTGTAATTGTGTGGATATTCGGCGTATAAGTAGGAGAAATATGGCTGATGTGAACATACATTTTTTTCAATCGTGGACGATTTACGGATTCAGGAAAGAACAGCGAGCAGCCTGTGCAGATTTTGGCAAACCATACACGCGGTATCATGGTGACCACTACTTTTTCAGTGGTACAAATACGTACAAGCGTCTAGTCATTTATTCGATATTCAGCCGTCGTCCATTAAAGAATTTCCGCGTCCCTAATCCAAAGACCGAATTCATATAACAGCAATAACACCATATTCAATAAAAACTATGATACTATAAATAAATGATCACTTACTGTTTCAAGTACGACATTACGTGTGTTTGTTTTCACGGCGTGGCTTGGTATCCATGGTATCCGGTACACTCTCCCATCATCAGGGTTGAATGATAATTTGAGGGGAACAATGTGAAATCGATTCCAGGGATCTCCTTGTAGAGGACCACTGACTGCTACCGACTCGCTGTTAATGTTTTCTTTCGGTCATACTGGCATATCTACGGAAGCGTATTAGTGCCAGTATGAAAAAAAAAATTCCGAGATTTATCTCCTAATTAGGACTTATTATCTCCTAATTAGGAGAAAATTATCTCCTAATTAGGACTTATTATCTCCTAATTAGGACTTATTATCTCCTAATTAGGAGAAAATTATCTCATAATTAGGACTTATTATCTCCTAATTAGGACTTATTATCTCCTAATTAAGAGATAATTATCTCCTAATTAGGAGATAATTATCTCCTAATTAGGTGATAATTATCACCTAATTAGGACTTATTATCTCCTAATTAGGAGATAATAAGTCCTAATTAGGAGATAATTTTCTCCTAATTAGGAGATATTATGTCCTAATTAGGAGATAAATCTCGGATTTTTTTTCACACTGGCACTAATACGCTTCCGTACATATCCTCTATCTCTTTTCTTCTTTTAAAGCTTTATGTAAGTCCTAAAATTCTGTTAAATATTTCAACGATATACTTAGCGGTGCATTAAGTTTCCTCGTGATTATTTTCATGTGGCGTTATTACGCTTCTCCTGCTTTGTTAGTAATCGATGAACCAAACAAAAATCCGCATTTATTATACTAACACGTAGTTCACTGTAACATGTTTTAAGAATATCTACTTCTGAACAACCTCTCTGATAATTTCCTATTTACACTCCTCTAGCTGACCTGACTTCTTCCTTCCTAAATTAATACAATATATTTCCGACAAAAATCAATTTTCATTATGAGTAAAGTATCGAGCCATTTAATATACACTTATAAACCTGCCAATTTCATGATGTTTCATAATGACAAAGCAATGCGATAGAGAGTGTATATACTTGTGTTGTCCCGTTGGTGTTCTCCAGGCATTGTAATTGCCCGTTTGATGGACAATGCGTTTTTGTGTGGATTATTCGCGTACAGACTGAACGACTGTTGAAGATGCGGACTCGTTAGATCAACCGTACCGGTATATGGATGCAAACCGATTCGTCAACTGGAAATTCAGTTAAATGCGGTGCTCCGATATGATGCTCACCAGTTCACTATTGAGAAGTCGTATCGACGCCTAAATCCGGACGTATAAATAAACACAAGCGTTAAATCTAGTTAACAGCAACATAGAAGCAGTTCCGGGAAATTTTTGATAATTTCAAGCAGCAATTTGTTAACCTGATGAACGGAGTTTTGGATCGATAATATTTCATAACACTTAAACTCTTACTGATTAAAAACCTCAGTATGTGTCATAAAGGCGACATAGCTTAATTGTTAACTTGTCAGGTAATCAATATTCATCACAATAGTTTCCCGTCGGCTTTGTCACTTACAACAGTTACGAAAGAGTAAGATTCTATCAAACTAACAGCATTTGCACACTTTCGTTGCAATATTTTGAGGCCATGTATATGATTTTAAGTAAAAATCATCTAAGTTAATGCAGCTCTCTTGCCATTTTCTCAGTGTCATTTTGATATGCACAAAAAGCTTCTCAGAATGTATGCTAGCAATCTCTGCTGGTTAACGACTTGTGTGTGTGTCCTAAGTACGATAATAGATAATATGAATTGCAAAACAGGACAAAGGCGACTCTTTGTCATTGAAATTGAGCGATATATACCTTCTAAACCATGCTCAATAAACTAAGATAACCCAAGTGATGGAGAGGAACACCGTATTGTCTAATCAAAGAGGAGTTAGTCGAACAGTCTGGGTAAATATAAAGGTAATGTCAAGTTTATCACAAACACAGTTTTCAAATATCCAAACTATCGAAATATCCAAAGATTTTTATTCAAAAAGAATGAAACGTTTGTTGGAATAAGAGGCTCTCAATGGTTGTCAGCTTTCGCATGAATATACAATGGTAACCCATTGACAGAACAGGCTGTAGAAAGAGACTGCGCCAGAGTAGGTAGAAGGCGTCATAATTATTCCAGGTACTTGATACAAGGACTAAGCAGACATCTGGTGACGAGTTCAGTGGGATCTGCCACAATAAAAGAGGCATATCTTCCACAATGCGACTTCAATATTATAAAGTACTGTACAATATGTGGCATACAACAGGCTTCATTCTATATAATCAAACTGGTGTGTGTCTTTCGGTTCAACCGTGGACATTATTATCTTGGTATGTGGTAGGTTTTAGATTGTATTCCTGTTTAAATGAGCATCCATTAAAAAGTTACTGAGACCCATATTAGAAAATTCTTGCCAATGATACTGATTGACGATAGCTCGAGCATCAACTTGATGGTATTGTTGAAACCGCCCCTCTCATACAAGAACTAGTTCGAGCTTATTAGAGCTTTTAAATGGTATACGATGAGAAACCTCCAATGCTTTTTTTGGATGGAACCAGAATTAAGCTTGAATTACAATTGATGGATCTGCCGTTTTGTCTTCGTGGCTGTATCATTTTATCCGACCTCAATATGCTCAATGGGAAACCATTGAAGTTCGACAACATTTGACAATAAATCAATGAATACCTGCAGGCCAGAAGCCATTCAACAAGTGCTCGTAGTGCGTGGGCTATGGTTCACTGTATCGTTGATGCTTAATCCCTCATATGTCATGCATATGAACAACAATTTTGGAGGAACATGATAGATGGTAACATCGAAACCGTTCCAGAATAATATGGTAAATACTTCATGTACGGAGCTATTGTCTGAGTCTTTGTGCAGCTGAAAAGGCTCAAGTCTAGACACATTTTTGTCCATAGACTTGGCTATTGTATACATTGTCTCGTGAATCTTACATGGAGTATGAACCAGAGGTGAGAGATAGCAAGTGCATGTTTTCATGGACTTTACACCTAAAACATGGGGAATAACTTCCGTCAAACGGGCCTGTTGGATCTATTCGTAATGCCACAACGCCTCAACGCCTTATCTTATCGCCTTAATGCCCTAGCATAACACCTTAACGCCCTATCGTAACGCCTTAGCGCATTGTCAACCGTCCAATCACACGCGCAATTGACTAGTCCAATGATATATCAACAACAAAAAGCCTATTACGTATTCTACACTTTATTATCCCCTCCATCACAACACACCCACGCTGGGAGAGCTGCTATAGGCGTGTTTACAAGTCTCGTATGCTCTTATCCAATCAGAAAGGTCAGTAGTAGAGAAGGGGCATTTGAATAGACGCATCCTGGGGAGTAGTGGAGAAAGGGGCCATGTTCGGTCTGGCTACCTGTTAGTGTGGGTATGGGCGTGTCTGTGAGGTGTATCACATCCAAGTGTGCTGTGCAGGGTGGTGCGCTCTCGTGGGGTGGTTTGAATTGAAAGTCGCGTCATGCTGTGCATGCTCAGTCGGGTAGTAGTAGAGAAAGTGAGTATTTTAAGGAACGCATTGGCGTGCTTGGGCCATCTATGGGTATATCTCATCGAAATATAACGTACAGGGGGGTATCGTATTGAAGCCTTCATCAATAAAAACAAGTTCAGTAATATTCATATAGTTTATCCCCAAAGTTACATCATACTCAAACTGGGGGAGCCGTCCTGGGTGTACGATCCACCGTTGTTGATGGACCCATTCCAAGACACCCAATTCGCCCACTTGAGTCGAAAGGGTCTCTAGCGACGCACATGGTAAACGGCCGGTGAAATACCCGGATATTATTGCTTGTAAAAGTACCAGACTTGGTTGGTTTTCTTATGACGCAGCAAATAGCCGAACTTCAACTTGTAGGCTCTAGTTTGGTCATTGAACATGGCTTCCATGCATCTGTGTAGAGAGGCGAGGTCCTCCAACCGGGAATTGTAGATGTCTAGCAGCGGGCAATGACCGTGGAAACATCATCGGATCATGGACCAGTGGTCCCTGCAGATGTCACTACATTGTGTAAAAGTTTCGGTCCTGTCAAGACGACGTAGGGCTTGTGCGCGATCTTAGATACTATAACGCAAGGTCGTCTGTTGACTCGGGAGATGGTGTCTACATAACCCGTTCCAGATATATAGATTCCTGTCCGGCTCCAAGATTTCTCGAAGACTTAAAATGGATGACAACAACAACGGATTTTTAAAGATGTATAGTTTTTAATATATGCATTTTGAAGCAGCACAACATCTCACATAATTTGTGAACTATACCGGTGGCCTCTACCGGTGGTGGTAGGACAGTATGATGGAATAAACTGTAACTTGAAAACGCCAAACATTCTCTTTTATACTGTCCTGAATGAATGGTTGCAGTGCCAGACCCATCAAATGCTCAGTACAATTATGACATTTCGTTCGACTGTCTCATTTTCTAAACATGGACATCAGACTTGGGATTCCCAAAGTACACATTTAGTGCAGTTATACAACCATCCACTATTAAACCATATAGTCTGAAGTTATATCATTGTTTCTCACAACTAGCTGTGTACATAGATGTTTACAATACCTGACCTAAAAGGTCATGAAATGGAATCTCGGAAATAGCTTTGTCAAAACAAACGGCACTGGAAATGAAAACACCTCATAATATATATATATGTACTGCGACATTTAAGTTTGCATGCACAAATTGCTGGGACAAGTATGGTGGCTAAGAAGTCTACCTTTACGTGAAAGTATGGTGGCTAAGAAATCAATATTTCACACATCTTCTATTAACAAAAGATGGATGATACGATCGCGGAGAGTTTATCCATCTCAAAGTAGAGAAACAAAGTAACAAGAAAGAAACAACAATAAGGAGAGTGGAAGAAATGGAGCTCGAGACTGCATGAGTGATCAACCTCAGCAGTAACCAATACACCAGAACTTGACCTCAAGTGAGAGCACGTTCCCTGCAGGAAAACGCATTCCCATTGGCTACACCAAAAGCTACAAAAGGCATAATTCATTAAAATGATATCCGAAGTTCATAGAATAGTCCGTTTTCCGCAATATCAATCAAATATCGTAAATCATTATCCAATTATCATAGTCCATGTTCTTAGCGTAGTGTTGTAATTCCACATTCATGATTTTTTTTCGATTCAAATAGTCCAAATATCTTATACAACATGCCAGTCACACCTTTAGTATGCACATATCAAGTATAACCAAAAGAATTGCTTGAAAACATTCCTCAGTTGCGAAAGCAAAATAATGTACCAAACCATTACACAAATACAAAACAACTTGCCAAAACATGACACAAAAACAAAGCAATTTGCCAAAACACTACATGGAAAGCAAACCTGTTTACCAAAAACATTACATGAAACGTAAAACAAAAATGGTCAAACAAAACAGAATACATGTAGAACCACATTGAAAATGTTTGAAAATGGCAATCAAACAGTCAAACATAAGAAACACACTTATGTCGAAACAGAATTAACCTACCGTTCATTGCAAGAAAAACTGTGATGCCAGTAGAAAGGAATCACGTGGGGAAACTCGATCAGTTATGACAATAGAATTCTGCACAAAATGACAGCGCATATTTTTCAATTCATACCACTGCATGGTATCTCAATATTGTTGCAGCAAAAAATATTCAGACACAATTATCCTGCGCTTATGTCTCAAACATTTTCCACGGTTATCACCAAGTATTAGACTTCTCTAGCATGATCAGTGCTAAATCATACCTCATCCTGAAGGGTTAACATTAGGACCTTATGTTGCTCATTATGAAAGCTTTATGTTTGACATGGACACAATATGTACTGCACTTAAGGAAGTTGTCAATACGTGTTAATTGAAACCAATTCGTCATCCAACGTCTTAGACATATCTGAGGATCCAAACAATAATAATAAATATTCAGGATGATACAAAAACAAATAACCAGGCTTCATAACCCTACCCTAACCGGGGATTGTAAAGGGCTTCGCAACCGACATCAACCAGGCTCTCATAGCCTTCCAAACATTATATCATTATGCTACAATAAGCAGTGCGTACATGTACTCAGTGTATCAAGGACCTTAGTTTCATTTAGCTCAAATGCGTTAAGGATAGCTATCCCGTTATAGGCAGTTTTGCACCCCGTGACAATTTATCTTCTGTATCAATTGTAATCCAGGTGCCCCTGATTTTACCTGATTAGTTGTGTTCTAGTGTTTTACAACAAGCTTGCTCATCGTGGAAATATATTTGAGTCTATGCATTAATTTCTGTGACATTCCGTATATGAACTGTTGTACCTACTCAGGAATTTGGTATTGTGCATGCATCACATTGCTAAACTTTGACGACACGAAATGAACACGTTTCTGGGTCAGGTTGTGACAGTCGGTTGACCTGAACTTGTGACGTTATTCTTGTTTGGACATTAAAATTATAGTTACTTACCAGTGATATGTGTACCCCTGCAGCATTATTTCATCATGCTAGCGTATAAAACATTGTGAACCCGGAGAACTTGACAATTTTGGATTTACTGACAGCCTGTCTCTACCGCTTACAGATCCCGCCATCTTCGTCTTTTGGTCCAAATGTTACGTTGATATTTTTGGCAATTACTTATTAATTGAAGAACTTCTGGTGTTTGCTGTTAATTACTATTAGGTAATTAATGTTAATTAGATTTTTCAAACTATTGTGATAGCAGTTTGGATGTATTTTTAGTCGCACTCTATTTTCGTACGTATGTTTCCCGGGTTTGTTCACAGCTTTTCTCCCGAAGATTTAGGTGAGTGACGTCAGTCAGCGGGAAATACAAATACAATCCTGCTTATCTATTGTCTGAACGTGATGATTGACTGCATTAATATTTAGTATAACTATTCTGGCTTTATGGAAAATATGTAAAATAAATCATAAATTTCTGTTTTATAGCTATTTCTTGAGAAATAGATGCCTCCCCCCTTTTGGCCGCTTTACTTGTGGAAAATATTATAGTGCATATGCGATATAACATGCCAACACCATGCCAGCATTTCACCAGCAGGCTGCCGGTGAAACGTTTTTCGTCAGAATTACTTTATAAAATTATTCTATGTGATTTTATTGACCATTTCTAAATCTTGAACAACTCGGCGTCCGAAATATTATTAAAGTGTTATTAAATTCTGTATAATTACCTTGAAATCACGGATTGTTGTTTTGCAAATAGTTCTGTCGCCAGCAACCTGGCCAGCATGCTGGCGAGGCGGCTGGTAAAACTAAGCATTTTCATTGGTTGGATCGGGTCATGTGACCCCCAATCGGAGGTGATAAATAGAGGCGCAGACTGACAATATGGCAGATAGTGATGTAGCAGGGCTGAGTGCACATCGTAGTGGCACCACATATTCGGCATACTGAGGTATACGAATTGCATTGGAAGCATTATAGGGATATTGCAGTTATATTAAATTAATATAGCTGCAATTAATAAATAGTCCTATTCCTATAATACTCCATATGATTTTTTGGAAATAAAACAAAAACCAGCATTTGCCAGTGGAAATTACTACAGCTATCTCCCACCATTCTAAGGTCACGCCACGTCTGATGTAGGGTTAAATGAAATTATAATACAGCTTACCAACCATTGATGTGATTATATTCGCCATGTACATATGTTATTCTGGAGTGAGCCGGTGCTGATACTTGTCTACTTGTCAAGCCAATTAGTAGTGGAAAATTGACGGCTTATCAACACCCGGAATATTTTAAATTATACTGTGTCATAATAATACACAGTTATTTCACTGGGATATTATTGGTGTGACAACGTGTTATTGGATTTAACTTGAGCAACGCCATCACTACAAGTGAGACAACACGTGTAATTTACTAGACTCCACAGGATCTACTGAGAAGTGAAATGTGAATACCCTGAGCATACAATCCAGTTTATTCGATCATACAGGCCAATGTGAATTTATGCAGAGTGCAGCGCTACATGGTACAGCCAGTGTATTCGTGATATTGGTTACGACTTGAGTGGAGTGGATCTGTCAATTATATTCCGGTTATTTATATACATATTTTTCTGTGATTTTAATGTTACCAACTTACTTGATCATTCGTTCGATGGTGAATAAATGAAATCAACTTTGAGCTGTTGTTGTGTTTCAATTACCCTACCTAGCTTACAAATTGGTGTCAGAAGTGGGATGCTAAATTCTACTTAGCATCCAGTGATACGAACGACCTTGACCTTAGATTGTTGGAAAATATTGTGCGCCAATTAACAGCATGGCAGACAGCCCTGATAGAGAAGTCGAGATTAGATACAAAGGACGGGAAAATATTGGGCAAGGAGAAGGAGACATCCCCACAGATAACTGTGAGAATGATAGTGATGATGATTTTAGTGATGTGCCTGAGGATCCAATGAGGCAGGCTAAGGGAGATCACCCAGGTGATGAGCATCCAAAGGCACGACAGCCACATCCTGACAGACGAGAATATTCTTCCAGAATGAAAATCAAACCAGAATCCTATGATGGTAAAACAGATTGGGAAGAGTATTACTCTCACTTTCTCGACTGTGCGGAACTGGGGAAGTGGAGTGACGAGGAAAAGGCCTTGACACTTTCAGCTTGTTTGAGGGGGCCTGCCAGGACCTTCTATATAGGTTTGCAGACCGGGGAAAGGCGATCATTTGAGGTATTATCTTGGAAGCTGGAGAGGCGTTTTGGTAGCAGTAGGCATCAAAGCCGATGGCTCTCCAAGCTGGAAGCCAGGCAACGTCAGCCCAATGAATCCATTGCAGAACTGGGAGATGATCTGAGGCAAATGGCCCAGAAGGCCCATCCACAACTACTGCTCGAGGCACAGGAAGCAATTGCTCTCAATCAGCTTTATAAGTGCATCTCTGTTGAGATGAAATGTCGCTGCTTTGATAAGGAATGTATGACTGTGGGTGAAGCTGTTGATGTCATCGAACGGTTCGAGGCCCTTATTGGTGATAAGGACAAAAAGAAGCCTGTGGTGCGAGCAGCTAGACCGATATCAACTGATGATGCTAATGGAGCAACGTTGGGTGAATCACCAGTCTATCAACAGTTGGTAGATCGACTGGAGAGGCTAGAAGGGAACAGGAGGCCCTACCAAGGGAGGCTTAATAAACCATCTAGGAGGGGTACCTGTTTCATATGTGATCGAGAGGGCCACTTCTTCAAATCATGCCCCATCTACAGGCGATGTAATGATGATCGTCAGAGGGGTGAGTCTGTTCCCAATCAACAGGGAAACGGACGCCCGTCAACTCTTTAGACGGTGGGTTGGCGGAAGGAGATAGGTTTGTTAGTAATCCGTCTGAGTCAAGTCCAGTTTTAGTACAGGGAGAAGAAGCAAACCAAAGGGGTACAATTCGCACTGGTCAAATAGGAACTGAGTCACTTAAATGGGATAATGGATTCTTTGTTTCTGGGGTTATGCATGGATCCCAGAAGCATATCGAATTCCTAGTGGATACCGGTTCAACTATGACTCTTCTTTCAAAAGAAGCATATGATGAGATAGAACCCAACTTGAGGCCAGAGCTGACACAATGGGATAACAGTATCCTTGGAGTTAATGGTGAAAAATTACTGGTCTATGGGGGTGCTGATTTTGACACTCATTTTGGTGATGGTAACACTTATCTGCAACACATGGTAGTCTGTGATATCACAACACCAGGTATTCTAGGGCAAGATTTCCTGCTACGTCATGTTCTAGAGATCAACTATAAGCGGATGAAACTGAGGACATCAAGTGGAGACATACACTGCTGGGTTGGTGGTGAAGCTGTGATGACATGTGCCATTCAGGCTAGGATGACAACACGGCTTCCACCAAACACTGTATGTTGGGTGGACGTGGACATTCCTCAGAGTGAGCACCTTGCACCTTCTGGGGTTATAGAACCATCATACAGCCTCTTTTCGGAACAAAACATCAGACTGATACCTGGTATCATAAATACAAGGTTAAGTGGACAAAGTTTGAAGGTCATGAATTGCAGCAATGTTGAAGTAACCTTGTATCCTACGACCAGGCTGGGAACATGTCAATCCTACTATGATGCTGAAGTTCCAGACATGCAAAGATGTGCCACATGTCATGTGAATAGTGACAGTCAGCCAGCCTCTAAACAACTGCCAGATCATCTTAGAGATCTGTGGGAGAGAAGTACAACCCTCCTCAGTGAAGATGAGAAAGAAATGTTTGCTGCTGTCCTAGTCAAGTTTCAGTCGGTCTTTGCAAAGTCCTCGGCTGACCTTGGGAGATCTAAGGGAGTTGAACACAAAATAAATACTGGTACGGCAGTTCCTATTCGACAACCGCCCAGGAGACTACCTTTTGGAAAGCGGGAGATAGAGCGTGACGAGTTACAGAAGATGAGCGACAGGGGTGTTATTGAGCCATCTTGCAGTCCTTGGGCCTCTCCTATCGTACTATGTACTAAGAAGGACGGTAGTATACGATTCTGTTTAGATTACAGAAAACTGAATTCCGTCACAGTTAAAGATTCATATCCGCTTCCACGAGTGGACGAATGTCTTGATGCGTTGGTTGGTGCAAAATGGTTCAGTTGCATGGATCTGAACTCTGGATTTTGGCAGATCCCCATGGCAAAGGAAGACCGAGAGAAAACGGCTTTTGCGACTAGCCAAGGCTTGTATCAGTTCACTGTGATGCCTTTTGGCTTAGTTAATGCCCCTTCAACATTTGAACGGTTGATGGAGGACGTCTTACGAGGTGTACAATGGCAGGATTGTCTGGTCTATATGGATGACATAATCGTGGGCGGTGAAACCATTCAGGAATCTATACGACGGCTTGAACGTGTATTTGAACGTCTGATGGAAGCAAACTTGAAGTTAAAGCCTGCGAAATGCATCTTCTTCCAGCAAAGTGTCAAGTTCCTGGGGCATGTGGTATCTTCAGATGGCATCCAGACTGATCCCGATAAGATCTCTTCTATTCAAACCTGGCCAGAACCAACCAGTGCCAAGGAAGTCAGAAGCTTCATAGGTCTGGCCTCTTATTACCGCAAGTTCGTGAAGGGGTTTGCCACTATTGCCAGGCCTCTCCATAAGCTGGCAGAGAAGGGTGTTAAGTTCAAGTGGACTCCGGAGTGTGATAAGTCATTCCAGGAATTAAAGGCCATGTTGACATCAACTCCGATCTTGGCATACCCTACACAAGGTGCTCGATTTATCCTCGACACTGACGCCAGTGACCAGGCTGTGGGAGCGGTACTTTCCCAGGAACAAGACGGGTCCGAGCGAGTCATTGCCTACATGAGCAAATCACTCAATAAGCATGAAAAGGTGTACTGTGTAACTCGTAAGGAGCTGCTAGCCGTTGTTACTGCTCTGAAGCACTTCCACTCTTATCTCTACGGCCAAGAAATCATCCTACGAACAGACAATTCTGCTGTGAGCTGGATGAGAACCCTGAAACAACCATCAGGACAGACAGCCAGATGGCTACAAGAACTCGGAACGTACAACCTGCAAGTAGTCCACAGAGCTGGCCGTAGCCATGGCAACGCTGACGCCCTGTCCAGACGTCCCTGCAAAGCTTGCGCTCACCAACAGGAAATTAACAACACACTAAATGACCAGGAACCTTGTTCTAATGATCAACCTGCCCGCAATTCAGAACATGTGCTGTTAGAAGATTGTCACACATCAGCAGATCCTGGGGCAGTGAGGGTTTCAACTCGAAGTAAACCATCCGAAATCTCTGGGCGAATGAAAGACCATCAACTGTTGCTTGACGGGTGGAGCCCTTCAGAAATTAGGCACAAACAGATGGAAGACAAGGATGTAGGGCCAATCTTGCTTGCTTTAGAGGAAAAGGTCAGTCGGCCTGCATGGTCTGAGATATCACATTTGTCTTCCCACTATAAGACCTTGTGGCGTCACTGGGACCGTCTGGAGATATTAGATGGCATGCTCTACAGGAAATGGGTTGGTGACCGAGATAAAATAACGTACCAACTCATAGTTCCAGCAGTCCAACGTAACGACATCCTGAAGTATCATCATGACATCCCAACCTCTGGACATCTTGGCTCTGAGAAGATGCTGGAGAAAGTTAAGCAGTCATTCTATTGGCCGTGTGTCAGAGATGATGTGGAGAAGTACTGTACCACCTGTGACAAGTGTACAGCCAGGAAAACGCCAAAACCTGTTCGGGCTCCACTTGGGCAGTACATCAGTGGAGAGCCATTTGAGAGGGTGGCCATAGATGTACTTGGTCCTCTACCACTTACAAATGGGGGAAATAAGTACATTTTTGTGATGACGGATTGTTTCACGAAGTGGGTCGAAGCCATTCCTCTCCCAGACCAAGAGGCCAAGACTGTCGCCAGGGCTATGGTGAATGAATATATTTGCCGCTTTGGAGTTCCATTACAGGTTCATTCTGACTTGGGAACTAACTTTGAGTCGCAACTCTTCCAGGAGGTTTGCAACCTGCTGCAGATTGACAAGACAAGGACAACAGGTTATCGCCCCCAAGCCAATGGGAATGCTGAACGGTTCAACAGGACAGTCGCGGCAATGCTTACCATGTACTGCGAGAAGCAGCAACGGCGATGGGATGAATTTCTTCCGCAGGTACTTCTAGCATACCGATCTTCCAAGCATACCAGTACGGGTAAGTCGCCAAATATGTTGATGTTTGGTAAGGAGGTCACTTTGCCAGTGCAAGCCATCATAGGCAGGCCAGATTCTGAAGACGTACCTCGAAATGTGGATCAGTATCTCTTTGATCTTCAAGACAACCTACAGTTGGCCCACGAAGTTGCACGTAAAACTCTGAAGGCCAAAGCTGAATATAGGAAGAAATACTATGATGCTCAATCGAAGAAACGCTCCCTGAAGGTTGGTCAGCCAGTTTGGTTGTATGTACCAGCTCGAAAACCGGGTGTTTGTAACAAACTTACCTGCAAGTGGAAAGGCCCCTATGTTGTTCTACGGAGGATTGATGATGTCAACTACTTGGTGAAGAAGTCTCCAAGACTGGAACCTAGAGTGTGCCACATTGACCGTCTTCTTGCCTACAAAGGAAGGAATCCACCAAAGTGGTATTCCAAGAAAGAGGGAAATTAAAATACTTACCTGTACTCACTTGAAACACTGATGTATCTTCAGCAAAACTGGTCTAAATAAATGTCTGAATGGAAAGTCCCAAAATGTCTTTGAGTTCTGCTTGTTTTATCTGATGGTTCGGTCGATGCCGGACTAGGAATCTAGTGAATGGTCAGAATATTATAGCCGTGAGTCTTTTCATAGTCCACATCCTGGTAGATGTTCAGGGATGCAGATGCAGAGTCCATAAGAATGGCTGGTGAACGCGCGCACCAGGGCCCGAGACATACAGCTGGCAATGGGACTGATCACCCCATTAGCCCAACTGTAGTAGCGTTGAGACTGGCTGCAAGAGCAACATGTTCGATCTACGGATGACCGAAATGGAAATGTACGAAAAAGAAAATGGCTGACAATATAGACACCATTAGCTAAAAATATATTTTGATATGCCCTTGAGACTCAGACTGGCGAATCTTTAGAATGGTGGCTGAGATGAAGCTCACTGGATTTTCTTTAATTGATAGGGTAATTCGATTCCATAAACATGGGCAATGTCTGAATGACTGTTGTTGTCTTTGCAGAATGGCTGAGAGACGCCCAAACTTCGCCTGCTGGCTTTGTACATCTAGGTGCACCAACAAGAGGGACCTACGGAACCACCTGGTTTCCCCGCCTCACAATCTGTTGGCCACCATATGCCCTTTCTGTGATGACGAGCGGACCTACCGGAGAATGCCAGACCTGAAAGCTCACGTCAATAAGAGTCACTCCGAAGAGGTACGTCGCCTGAGTCAGGGGTTCTGGAATGAACGAATAGGATTCTGGCTAACTTTAACCCCAGACGCACACCGGAAACTGGATGGATGCCCCCAATGGAGCGATTCCAATTCGTACAGAGCACGCCAATTAGTTCGAACGTGGCTGCAGAAGGGAACATCGTCACGAACAAAGGAGGAATGGGACGAGGGGTGGAAGAGGAACACCGAGTGGGAGAAGCATCGTTCCCCCCTCATGGAAGACGCCATCGTGCTGGACGATCCCCCACCCATTAAAGTGCCCCGGCTGCAGTACAGCCCAACCAACCCTGCCATCTCCTTGGACGTGGTCAACGTACAGATGAAGCCAGGGGAAATCGTTGTTGACCTATCCAGTGGTTCGACAATGTGGTACCAGGCCCAGCTATCCACCTCTGTCTGCTACGATCAACGTGGTATGGCATCGCTGACCAGAAAGTTGGCAGCCATTGACCGAACGAACATCCAGGAGCATCCGAGCGGTGAGGGAGAGGATATCCCCCGCAATAATAGTGGAGCGTGCAGCCGAGTTTGTGAAGTCTTGGGGGTAGATTTCCGGTTTTTAACATCCTTGAGGCGATGGAGACAACTCAGTGGTAGCGGTGCAGCCTGCATACCGAAGGAATCTTCCCCACAGCCGTCAACATCATCCTTGGTGATGATTTACGAGGCAGTGACACCGACTTATGAGGCGGACCTTCCTACACCATCAGACACGGCTGCCATGTCATATGGCGCAACTACCGACATGACTGAGAGTGAAGAACCAAGCCATCAGGAACACTTTCCATCCCCCACTATTCTACCAGTTCCTGCCACCAGTCATCTACCAGCAACGCCTCTGGACCTCTCGGCATCAACCCCAAAACCATCGGTCAGCCCATCAGGCAGTAGTCCCGTCCCAGCAGTGAGATCTGTTATTGCTGTTCCCTCGCCGCCTCCGCCTCCACCTCCCCCTCCGCCGAATGCAAACCTGAGGTTGATGGCAAGGTACGCAACTCGTGCGAAGAAGCTATTGCGCTGGGGATGTATGCCCTTGTTACCACCAGCAAGGAGGGAATGGGAGCCAAGCGTTGTGGTTAATGTTACCTTGGGCACACAGTTGAGGCAATGGCCCCCTTCAGCCTGGAAAGATAAAATTCCTGATGAGAAGCTCTTGGCCTGGGAATTCCTTGCTATGTCTGTGGAAGAGTTTCTGACAGGGTCACCCAACCAGCTCCAACGGCCTGAGCTATTGGACAAATACAACATGCTGGGATTACCGGGAACAGACATCGCCCCTACACCGAAAAAGGATCGCGGTAACCCCACCACCATACTCCAGAAGAGCCGCTTGTACATGTACAAGTCAGTTGTACTGATTGCCCTTGGCAGGCTATTGCCCAGTAACAACCAGGAAAGTCTGCTACAGACCCTCGAGGCCGCATCCCAAATGAGAGATAAATCTACTGATTTCCTGGTTGACGTGATGAATAGAAGAAACGTCCGGCTCCGACTGGAACCCTGAAAGGAAGAAAAATCCTGTATTACAATCTGGACTATAAATATGTTCGTAATTTTTGAACTGTAAATTCAGGAGAATTTGATTATTAAGGTGGGGAGCGTGTAATCCAGGTGCCCCTGATTTTACCTGATTAGTTGTGTTCTAGTGTTTTACAACAAGCTTGCTCATCGTGGAAATATATTTGAGTCTATGCATTAATTTCTGTGACATTCCGTATATGAACTGTTGTACCTACTCAGGAATTTGGTATTGTGCATGCATCACATTGCCAAACTTTGACGACACGAAATGAACACGTTTCTGGGTCAGGTTGTGACAGTCGGTTGACCTGAACTTGTGACGTTATTCTTGTTTGGACATTAAAATTATAGTTACTTACCAGTGATATGTGTACCCCTGCAGCATTATTTCATCATGCTAGCGTATAAAACATTGTGAACCCGGAGAACTTG